>JZSA01001598.1:0-40386 GCA_000956155.1 Cotesia vestalis
AAAAAAAAAAAATTTTATACGCCCTTATGGCTTTTCACCGGAACCTTTTGCCGGTATAGGTCCGTATGGAATCTGGAACACTATATTTTTTCATAAAAAATCTACTAACGAATAATATTTTATTTCACCACATTAATTTATATAATTGAAATCTTTATCCTCTTTATTGCATGAAATATTTCGATTATTTATAATAATTCTATTTGGCAATTTATATTTAAACTATTAAAAAAATCTAAAGCAAGTGATGTGTGCTAAAATATTAACAGTCACATTGTTTTAAAATACCTATGCTTATATTAACAATGAACATTATTATCATATTAGAGTACATGTGGCTGCACATAAGAGCCGTAGGCGAATGGACTAATAGTTTGTACGCATACTTTGAAAAGGAGCAGCATAAACTAGAGCGCGGAGATGCGATAGCCATCGAGGGATTTGGTTCATCCTCAACTAGGTAGGAATCTGTAGCTTACAATAAACTCATTATTACTGTAATTATTATTATGGTTTTTAATTACCCTGGTGGAACAATAGATTTAATTTCTAACTCTTTCATTATTCAAATATTATTAGACTTCCACAATCAACATCGGCAACAATAGAAGAAGAAGAGGACAAAGTTAAAGTTATAAACGAATCCCAGGGCGATCCAAGGGGCTTCGACAATCCTCTTTTTGTTGGTGACAGTGATACGTTAGTGTCCACCTCAAATACTACTGGTATGATCAACACCACCGTCAACACAGCTACTGTCAACCCAGAAGGTAACTAACTAAAATTTAAATAACTTTTCGCATCATTTATACCACCTATCATTTATTTTTATAAAACTTTTGGTTTTTCGTATTACTCTTCATTTATTTTACTTCTAGATACTTCTTTGTAGATATATAATGTGCATTTTACATCAAATGAGATGGGTTTTCAAGTTTTATTTTCTTTTATCGAATTTTTATCTTTTTATTAAAAATTATTTTTAAAGGTAATTATGTAAAAGTGGGACTACATCTATTCTCAATTATAGAACAATCGAAAAATAGACTAATTCATGGTTTTTTAACTTCCCGCTAAAAAAATTAAAAATTTTCCAATAAAGAGAACACTGATAAAAAATTTAACTTGATTCAAAAGCAAGAATCTTGAACCAAGAACATCATTTTGAAGAAAATGAATTTTTTGAGCCAAGAGGGAAAGTTCTTGAGTCAAAAGAAAAAATTCTTGAGTTGAGAAAATTTTCTCTTTTAAGAATTTTTCTTCTTGTTTCAAAAAATTCATTTTCTTCAAAATGGTATTCTTGCTTTTGAATCAAGTTAAATTTTTTATCAGTAAAGTTATTGATTTCGGTCCGATTTTCGAAATCAAACCAGTTTTATCTTTAATTCGTCAAGAAGTAGAAAAAAAAAAAAAAAAAAAAAAACAAATAAGTCAATTTTTTTTATAACTGAAAATAGACAGAAGCCCTACTTCTTTATACTTACCTAAGTGAAATGATCATTTGACGTTTCTTACCATTAATTCTTATATTTTTTTTTTTTTCTAAAAATAAGCAAAGACTCGTCAAGTTAGCTAATATTTGATTTTAATGAAATTTCTTTTTTAATCTTTCCTTTTTTATTGACAACAATAAGATTATTTCTAAAAGGATTTCCTTTCTTTTAAAGAATAAATTCTCTTTTTAATCTCTGCTTTTTGATGCTTTATTTTCATACTTCCTTTATGCTCTGACCCCAACTTAAATCGCCTTTACCTCATCGAATTTCATCCCTATTATCAGACAACTTTAATTTTAACTCTGATATTAATACTTTCTTCAGTGAGTTTTAAAAAATTTCTAATCACTCAATCTATATCTCAAAAAATTAACAATAATATTTCAGAATATTTTAATTAAACTGTCTAATTAAATTTTAGACTTGTCAAAATTTCTCAGAATATTCCGGAGAAATCCCGGTGAAAATTCTGCGGAATTTTTCTAGAATCCTTGTAAAATTCATACTAATAGAAATTATACTGGCCGAGTTCCGTGAAATTTTCTCCAGGATTCTTTTGGATTTTCTTGAGAAGTCGGTAATTAATTAATCAACATCTAATGATTTTATAAATTTATATTACTACTTTATTAATTTTCTATTCATGATCATTTTCTATGATTCCATCCTGAATTCCTCTGGAATTCATAGCTGTGTCAAAATATGAATTCCTCAAAATTTCTATGCATAATCCCGAAGAATTCAGCAACTTTTTTATACGGGTAAATTTTTGTATCAAGAAAATTTTCTCAATAAAAGTATTTTTTTTTTCTAAGTGTATATTGATATTTTATAAGCATAAATAAATAATATTATTTTATATCGTAAAATATATGTCAATAGTAGATTTGAATGGACACAAAGATGCAGTGGTATCGCCGCAAGACAGAAAGCTGAGACAGCTATTTCTTACCAGTAAAATGCCACTTGAAAAGTCGTTTTCCATGCCAGATATGCAGACTAAGCGGAAAAAACGCGAGCGACTGATAGCGTAAGTTTTTAAATAAATATACAAACCGCTGATTAAATCAAGTAACCTGACCAAACCTCATTAAAACTTAAACTTCAATTAACTTAACGTTTGGACAACTCCTACTCTCGGCTGGCAACCCGGGCTGTTATATGGATAATATACTCGCCTACTAGTTACCAGTAGATGTATAAACATATTAATCAGTTTCGAGAGCTCTAATTGAAATAATGTGTAAACTTTAAATTTTAAATAACTACCTACTGCCTATTTACTTTATTTTGCTCCATACATCAAAAAAACCACTATAATTTATTATTATAATCATAATAAAAATTATCACAATCAAAAGTATAATGACACATTATATGGGTTTTTATTTAATGGAATAACTCTTTTATTATTGTTACTTTTATAGACTACGTGACTACATGAGATCGGAATCAGAGAGAAACTTTGATGAAATAAAAATACGTCGTGCACGGTTGAAATCACTAGGTCTGGCTTACCTCAGCCCGCAAAATAAATCATTGGCGCAAAGTTTCAGATATATGAGAACAAAACCCACAATCATTGCATTTAAAACGCCTAGTATGGAAAATTGTGAACATGATAATCCATCTGACTCAGGTAAAGTGTCAAACTCCATACAAACATTCATATATGTTTACATATGTTGATAAATATATATATATATATTAAATAGATATAGATATATGTAATGACGAAGCTTTATCATTGTTAGTGTATTCTGTTTCCAAAATTAACAAACCCATTAGCAGTTTCCGTGTTGATAATCCGGTTACCCAAAATAATTATACCTATTTATTTATACAAATTTATTATATATAGGTATTTAATAGGCAGATAATTAGTGTATTAATATGAGATTATATATAATGTGCATTAAAATATTTTATTAAAACACGTGTTTAAATTAATTAAGTTGGATCAAGTGTTTAATTATATTGGTATTAACTCATGATTTTGTAATTAATTAATTTATAAGTTTTTAACCATTTTGAACTAAATTATAATTTTGGTAAATATTTACAAGTGCACAGAAAAAAAAAATTTCTTGGACCGAGAAAATTATAAGCAAGACCGAAATTACTTCCGAGCAAGAGGAAATTTTTTTAGCTTAAAAAAATTTAACTTCATTCAAGAAATTTTCAGTCTTCCTTTAGATTTTATTAATTTAAGAAAAATTTACGCTTAACTCAAGACTTTTTTTCTTTATGTGTGGGGTCAACTATTTTAATTTTCATTTTTTTGAACGAAATTTCTATTTGATTTTATTTTCACATTTTTTTTTTGAAAAATACATTAAAAAATGAACAATTTAAAAAAAAAAAAGTTGATTATCAGAATTTTGACAAATTTCACAAATTTTCAAAGAAATTTATAAAATTTCTAAATTTTTTAGAAAATTGTGACATTCAACTCGGTAAAAAAATTTTTAGGGGTTGCGCTCAAACTTTTAAAACAGTTAAATATTATTTTCCTTGTCTTAATAATTTTTTTTTTGGACTTTAATTAATGTCAAAGTGGTTTATGTCTATTTATCGGTATGTAAATTGTTTAAAAACATTCAAAAAATGTTGAGCGACCCTTGAAAAATTTTTAATCGAGATGATTACATTGAAAATTATTCTAAAAGTCAGAAATTACTTTGAAATGGATAAAATATTTTTATAGAGTTGTTTTGATAACACAATAATTAATAAGATAAATAAAATGTTGTTGTGAGCATAATAATGGATTTGTGATATATTTTTCAAGGCTCTGCAGATAAAGATAAACGGAAAGCGAGCATTACAATGACATTAGCGAGTAGTGCAGCTGCTGAAGAGGGTCGGATGCAGAGTAAAATTGTGGAATTTTCACAAAAAAATAATGGCATAGATACCAAGAATTTAAGTGAACATCATGCGATAAATTATCTCGTTGGTAAACCGCTCGAAGTGAGTTATCTTTTTATACCTTTTTTAGTTATCTATTTATAGTAAAGTTTTTTTAACTTTCCGCTGGGAAATTGAAAACTTTTTAAGGGAAAGGGAAATAGAGTTATTGGTTTGAATTCAATTGACAAAAATAATATTTCATAACAAGTATCACGTTACTGCGATTGAAGCATTATTTTTTATTGTTTTCAAGATTATCTCTTTAATACATGCGCGGATTTACCAAGAGAATATATTTTTTGAATAAATTAGCTAATTGGAATTATTTTTCCGTAATCTGTATGAAGAGCTTCTAGACTAATATTTTATTTTGTTTTGAGATCAAAGTATCATTTTTTTCTTTTTTAATTATAATGGAGATTTGAATTTTTTGTCGAAGTTGTTTTATAAAATATTTTAAGACTCTTTTTTTTTTTTATAATATTATTTCAATTCTGTTTATTTACACGGAAAAAAATAAACTGTAAAATTTACCCAGATTCCGGTTAATTTTTATAGTTTCAAGCAGGAAAGCGGAAATCGGGGTGGCAAAAATGTAAATATTACAGAACTCAATGTAAAAAGTGTAAAAAAGCCTCAATTTATAATTTAGAATCGAAAATAAGAAAGAAAAATTTTTATCGTTATTTCGCTTAGTATTTGAAAGAATAATCTCGCAATTAATTTTATCTCTATTAATTTATTCTTACTATATAAAATATTAAAAAAAAAAAAGTTCAAATGTATAAGCGTAAAAATAAATGTAATAGTGATTTTTTATTGATAACTCACGGATTAAAATCATTTTAATGAATTCTACAGAATTTTAATGACCCAAATTAATTAAAATTAAGTTAAAACTTAAATTATTTTTACAAATACTAAATATTGTTAAAATTCATTTCCTGAGCAATGTTTAATTATATTATTAATTAAATACCCATCCACAGATTTTTATGACATTACTCCAGTGAAAAAACAAGAATAAATTATGAACTGAATTTACAATTATTTGAATGTACGTCATGTCGATATTAAAAGAAACAAGCTAATTAATTAATTAATTAATTAATTAGCTTGTTTCTTTTAATATCGACATGACGTACATTCAAATAATTGTAAATTCAGTTCATAATTTATTCTTGTTTTTTCACTGGAGTAATGTCATAAAAATCTGTGGATGGGTATTTAATTAATAATATAATTAAACATTGCTTAGGAAATGAATTTTAACAATATTTAGTATTTGTAAAAATAATTTAAGTTTTAACTTAATTTTAATTAATTTGGGTCATTAAAATTCTGTAGAATTCATTAAAATGATTTTAATCCGTGAGTTATCAATAAAAAATCACTATTACATTTATTTTTACGCTTATACATTTGAACTTTTTTTTTTTAAATATTTTATATAGTAAGAATAAATTAATAGAGATAAAATTAATTGCGAGATTATTCTTTCAAATACTAAGCAAAATAACGATAAAAATTTTTCTTTCTTATTTTCGATTTTAAATTATAAATTGAGGCTTTTTTACACTTTCTACATAAAGTTCTGTAATATTTACATTTTTGCCACCCCGATTTCCGCTTTCCTGCTTGAAACTATAAAAATTAACCGGAATCTGGGTAAATTTTACAGTTTATTTTTTTCCGTGTAAATAAACAGAATTGAAATAATATTATAAAAAAAAAAAAGAGTCTTAAAATATTTTATAAAACAACTTCGACAAAAAATTTAAGTCTCCATTATAATTAAAAAAGAAAAAAATGATACTTTGATCTCAAAACAAAATAAAATATTAGTCTAGAAGCTCTTCATTCAGATTACGGAAAAATAATTCCAATTAGCTAATTTATTAAAAAAATATATTCTCTTGGTAAATCCGCGCATGTATTAAAGAGATAATCTTGAAAACAATAAAAAATAATGCTTCAATCGCAGTAACGTGATACTTGTTATGAAATATTATTTTTGTCAATTGAATTCAAACCAATAACTCTATTTCCCTTTCCCTTAAAAAGTTTTCAATTTCCCAGCGGAAAGTTAAAAAAACTTTACTATAAATAGATAACTAAAAAAGGTATAAAAAGATAACTCACTTCGAGCGGTTTACCAACGAGATAATTTATCGCATGATGTTCACTTAAATTCTTGGTATCTATGCCATTATTTTTTTGTGAAAATTCCACAATTTTACTCTGCATCCGACCCTCTTCAGCAGCTGCACTACTCGCTAATGTCATTGTAATGCTCGCTTTCCGTTTATCTTTATCTGCAGAGCCTTGAAAAATATATCACAAATCCATTATTATGCTCACAACAACATTTTATTTATCTTATTAATTATTGTGTTATCAAAACAACTCTATAAAAATATTTTATCCATTTCAAAGTAATTTCTGACTTTTAGAATAATTTTCAATGTAATCATCTCGATTAAAAATTTTTCAAGGGTCGCTCAACATTTTTTGAATGTTTTTAAACAATTTACATACCGATAAATAGACATAAACCACTTTGACATTAATTAAAGTCCAAAAAAAAAATTATTAAGACAAGGAAAATAATATTTAACTGTTTTAAAAGTTTGAGCGCAACCCCTAAAAATTTTTTTACCGAGTTGAATGTCACAATTTTCTAAAAAATTTAGAAATTTTATAAATTTCTTTGAAAATTTGTGAAATTTGTCAAAATTCTGATAATCAACTTTTTTTTTTTTAAATTGTTCATTTTTTAATGTATTTTTCAAAAAAAAAATGTGAAAATAAAATCAAATAGAAATTTCGTTCAAAAAAATGAAAATTAAAATAGTTGACCCCACACATAAAGAAAAAAAGTCTTGAGTTAAGCGTAAATTTTTCTTAAATTAATAAAATCTAAAGGAAGACTGAAAATTTCTTGAATGAAGTTAAATTTTTTTAAGCTAAAAAAATTTCCTCTTGCTCGGAAGTAATTTCGGTCTTGCTTATAATTTTCTCGGTCCAAGAAATTTTTTTTTTCTGTGCACTTGTAAATATTTACCAAAATTATAATTTAGTTCAAAATGGTTAAAAACTTATAAATTAATTAATTACAAAATCATGAGTTAATACCAATATAATTAAACACTTGATCCAACTTAATTAATTTAAACACGTGTTTTAATAAAATATTTTAATGCACATTATATATAATCTCATATTAATACACTAATTATCTGCCTATTAAATACCTATATATAATAAATTTGTATAAATAAATAGGCAGATTATAATGAGTATAATTATTATATTCATTATAATCCAGATATCACACAGTATAATCTGGATTTTTTTTAGGTACTATCTGAAATTTTTTTTCACCACAGATATCACTGAGTATAATCTGGGATGATATCTAGCGGAGCGGGCGGGTAACAGCTAGTACTTATAAAAAAATGTATATTTTATTTTGTCGAAATGAATTTTTAAATTACTTGATAAACGAAATGAGTCATTTTTGATTGATCAAATTTAATTTAAACGATTTTAATTAAATTGTTGAGGTATAAAGTGTAATTTGTATATTTAAAAAATATTGATATAATTTTTAATTTGTTTTTAAGTGAATAATTAAAGGAATCCAATTGATGCATTTTCAACGAATCATAAAATTATTTCATTCAATTAATTTAATTAATAAAAAATAATTTATTATTGTGTATTTTTTTTTTATGCGTTATTGAAAAATTTAAAATTATTAATTCAATAAAATACTAATAAATCAGATAGTTTAAATAATAAAATAAAAAAATTAAAATTAAAAGTTAAAAAATTTGTTTATTTATTCTATCAGTCAGGAATTTACTAAAAATGTAAAAATAATATTAAATATTTGTAATAAATTTATATGGAATTTCGGAGATGAAATTGGTCTCGTTGAGTAGTACAAACTTGTTTAGTTTCATGCTCTCTCTTAGTTTCAGTGTGTAAATATTGAATATTTGTCTTTTGTAGGAAAAGAGAGATTTAATAACAGGACTGAAGACACGTACAAACGCCGGAAGGCCGAATTGGGACAAGGTCTTCAAGCAGCTTCAAGACCAGAAAAAAGGAAAGGTCACCGTATTTTACTGTGGTCCGCCGCAATTGGGACGAATTTTGCGCTTCAAATGTGACATGTTCGATTTCAATTTTCGAAAGGAGACTTTTTAGACTTTTTATAAATTCCCATTCTATCTCGATTCATCAATGTGCCTAGATGGTGATTAATTGTCATTCTGTCGGCTGGAAAGTAAATTTAAAAATCTTTATAGATGTATATGTGTATAAAAATATAAAAAGAAGAAAAACAATTTAACGGCGTATGCTAACGGTCAATCAATGAAGAGAGATGCCTTGCATTGATAATCCGTCGATTAATAATCGCTGGTGTACACGACAGTAAACGTGAGGGTCGCGGAGACCATCAGACCAGACTAGAGCCAACAGCCGTGTGGAGATAGGTGAGCAGTGTGTGGGTGATTTTTGGGGTGGAAGTCGCTAACCGCTATACCAACACTACCAGTAGGACACCACCAGCACTACCACTAGCACTGCCATTAATCGATTGGGCAAATGGAGCAAGAGCAAACAACAAGACATTCCCATGTGACACATCATATGTATTAACGCGTCAAAGGATATCCTCAGGACATATCTGTGTATAGAGATGTATATGCCGATTTGTGCTTGAGAGTTAAATTATATGAGACAAATAAATCATTCGTTGTGCAAGGTAAAAGTTGTCAAACATCATCAAACAAATCTTCATCATTCTGTCTCTCACTCCCTCGAGATTTAATCACTGTTTGATTTATTTTTTATTCAACATTTTTTGTTTTATTATTTGTTATAAATTTATCTCCACTCTTTCATTCTCCGCTCGACTGTTCTCTCTAGAGTACATTGTTTTTATTTTTTTTTCAGTAATATAATTATTTGAGCTTTTTCATAACTTTCGTGACTTCATGCATGAGCCAAATTGTTAATAGTGCAATCAGCATTCGTGCTTGACATTCCGTCATTACAATCTATTTTTTATTTTATTACTGTTTACTACTTTTTTTTTTTTTTTTTAATTTATTATAAAATGAAAAAATATTCCCATTTGATATGTTTTGTCTGATGCTGGAACTGTGTATGATAAACTGAATATTAAAATTTTTAATTTACTATCAGAAAACAACATCCTTTATTCTTTTTTTTTTAATACATACACTTTTAGTAAAAAATAGGAATGAGTGTACAAATCTGACAGATCATAATATTTGAGATTCTTTTTGTGGGATATAACGATAAATAAACGTTGAATATACGTATATATATTTTATATAATTATAATAATTTCAGTTTAACTTTAAATAATGTTTATTTATCGCATTATCCATGTAAATATTAATACGACTAGATATATTTCTCTTTTCGTTAACTTTTGTTTTAAATACTTAAAAAATATGGAATAAGTTGATAAATAATTTGTAATTCTTTATCTTATAGTAAGATTACGAGTAAGTAAATTACCGATAAGTTGACATGAGCATTGAAGCTTGGTTGCAGTGTGTTATGCTGAATTCACACGGATTCTGAGACCACGGCTCGCCGTCGATTTGTACCGCACAAGAGTCCAATAATTTAATCTACAAGTATTAATAATTTATCGAATCAATCAACTGTTAAACATTGTTATAATACATCAATAATTCATGATATTCATATTATATTAATATTTATAAATCTATATATGTATATATACATATTATTATTAGTATTATTACCGTGACTGTTTTAGCCTGACCCAATCTATGTGGTTGTGACATACCAACTTGTAACTGAGCAATATGGAATGATGAATAAAGTGCGCATACTTCAAGTTTACCATCATTAATACTTTGCATACCGACGCCTTCATTACCTGACATATTCAATAATTAAATGAAAACCATTCTCATTTGTAGAATAGTAATTTTATTATTATTATAATTGTTGACTTTTTTTTTATTAAAAATTTTATGTACTCGAATTTATACATGATATGAAAATTAAAAAATATACTGTATTTTTTTTCCAATACTTTGAAAATATAAAAAAAAAATTTTTTTTTTAACTAAAAAAAAAGTCATTCTTGAATATCGCGTTCTTAAAACCGAAAGAGCATATAAAAAATTTTTTTTTCTACAATCAACTGTTAGGGAATTTATAAAAGTAAAAATCTAGTTGAAAAACGCAAAAAAAAATTTTTTTCGACTACTTTTGACTTTGAGAAAAAAAATTTTTAAAGCCAAAGGGAAGTATATCAAAAAATAGTCAAACTAGCTTCTAAGGACCTTAAAACGTCGGGATCAAACGAAAAATTGATTTTCAATTTTTTGTATATTGTGAAAATTCACTGAAAAAAAAAAATAAAATTTTTAAGGGGGATAGTCACTGTGAGAATCGAAAAAATAGGTGATTTTCGGGAATTTTTGTGACTGAGATGATAAAGGAATTTAGGGATCGGATTTTTTTGTTTAATAAAGTATACATTGAAGATCATTTTCCTCAATTTTGATTGAAAAATATCATGTTGTTACAAAAAGATAAGGATTTTTGTAGAGCCAATATATTTTGAGATACGCCCTCTTGGTTTTAGTAACGTGATATCAGTAATAAATTAATAAATAAATTTTACCCTGAAGTCCTAATTCCCAAAGTTTAACTCCGGCACCCCAAAATGGAATATTAAGTACAACAATACTTTCTGTCGATGGTAAATCAACTTGTTTACCATCTAAATATACTTCAATACGTTTATCCAAGTCTTTACATTCTCTTTCTACAACTTGCTGCGTTCCAAAACACAAGTACAACAACTAAAAACAAAAAATATAAATATAGCTCTATACAGTAGTTTAAACTTATTGACCTCGTAGTAAAACATGAGTAATTTTACTATAGACTTTCTATTTAGTACAAATGATAAACCGCGGTTTGTAAATCATCGTACAACAGAGCAATTAGATGTATTTGTATCAGATGGTACGATCTTGTAATAAATTTTAAAGTAAAATCCAAAAATAATAGTACTGTTTTACGATTATCTACAAACCACTAGTATATCATTCCACTAATCGCAGTAGCCGTATATGTCCCTACACTGTGCAAATAAATACATTCGGTAAAATAGCAATACATGAAATAAAGTTCAGCTAGTGTAATTAATAATAAAAATATTTACCTTGTTGAAAATTCTATGGCTAAATAAATAAAATCTACTTTCTCTGGCTCGATGAAAATTCAAAGCGACTTGTGCATCAACTCCCACACTCATGTAATTGTACATGAATTTACGTTGTTGCGAGCCTCTGAAACCGAGACTCCGTCCATCATACTGCAATGTAACTGTCCATCTATAATTTTAAAAAATTAATTTTTTTATTTTTCATTAGAAATTTTTTTAAATAAAATTATATTTCGTGTCATGATATAAATTGATAAGGTGACTCATTACTGTGTAATTGACATTTAATAGAAAGCTTCAGTAATTTCTATTTGAGGTATAAATTTATAATTAAATTTTAACGAAGAAACGGTTTAATGAACTTATAATTAACATTGAACTGTTTCATTATTTTAAGAAAACTATTTCTAGAAGTGAATAGAAGTCAATACAATGTAGTAAGTATCTTTAAAGAAAAAAAACTATTGTACATATATAATTAGAATATGATACTGAAGTTAGCTGACAAAAAAATCAATAACAAAAAAAAATGCTTCTAAAAATTTTAACTAAGAATTTTTTTTAATTTTCACATGTGGAATTTTTTTATTCAATTTTTTTCATAACAATTTCATTGCTAAAAATTTCTAATGTCTGTTAACTTCAGTGTCATATTTTAGAATATGAGTTTTGGAAGTATAAAAACAGAAATAATATAAAACTAGCAACCTTGCCGTCACTATGTGACTGCCGTGACTTGTGAAATATAAATAAATAAAATTTTGCTTTATTAAATAATGACTTTTGTTAAATTGCACTGTAATTTTTTAAGTATGAACGTTTTTTAAGATATAAGTTCATCCCGATGTTACACTCATCAAGAGCTTTCATTTGAGTACCCACATGTATTTTTATATATTTTTCATATATACATATATATAATATACATAAATATATGAAAAATTGATGTGGGTACTCAAATGAAAGGTCTCGATAAGTGTAATGTCGGGGTGAGCTTATATCTTTAAAAATGTCAATAGTTCACCAGATACAAGGACACAAAATTTTTCTTATTCTCTTGATAATATAGATAGATAATTTATACCTATCAAGTTTTACCGGGCGAGCATCTTGAATACTTTGTAAAATTTTCGTAGCTTCAACACTTGAATCATACTCGCTGCCCCAGCCCAGTACACGAGATAAATCATTCCCAGTACCTAGAGGTAAAATTGCAACAGCGGGCACCTGCTGTAATAATTAAATAAATTTCTGGTCAAAATATTGAATCTATAGTACTAAATTCTACCGAAATCACTAAATAATAACTGAGAATATTGAATATTGTTTTTATAATCTTAGAAAACGACTATGTACCATTCTACCCTCAGTAGTACCTTTAAACGGAGTTTATGAATAGAATTTAATAGCCATGCGACAGTTCCATCGCCTCCAGCGACCAGAACATTGCACGATTTGTCGCCTAACAAACGACACCACTCCAATGCTGCCACCGGGTCACGTTCCGAGAGGTCTACGACCTGTGATGGATTTAATAATCGCCGAAACATTGACAGAACCATTGCTCCATCATTGTTACCAGACTTTTTATTCGCTGTAATCGATAGAATTACCAATATATAAAGGATACTTATAATAAATTACGACGTTATAATATTAATAAATAATGATAATTGATTAATTAATTAGTACAGTCGGCAATGTCAATGCTATTAATGAATTTACGGCCGGTACCACCAGACAATTAAATTTAATGCATAGTTGTTTTAATAATTACAAAGGTAACGGAAATATATACCAACGACTATCAGTGGTTTCCAATCACTCCATACAGGTGGTATAATCGATCGTAACTGCAGACGTCGACGTACTGTACGTCGCCTGTTTACAACTTCCAAACTTCCCGGCGGTATTATCATTAATTTAAACTTCCCAAAGTCACATATCTGTTGTAATAAAATGATAAATTAATCTCCATTAAAATTCATATTTCAAGTTTTACGATGTATAAACACTCTCGCCAGTTAAGAAGGTTTTTTTTTCCTAAACCTAAAACTTATTTTAACAGACAAGAAACGCTTTACCTCGTTGATCTTCAGCTTGCAGGCTTCGTGAACACACTTTTGACACCAGCAGCAGAACCAATCAACCAGCCCCGGTTCTGTGTCACACTCTTCATCACATACTTCGCACATTGCAACGGTAGGCAAATTTCCTGTTGTTAAAAAAAAAAAAAAAAAAAAAAAAAAAAAAAAAAAATGAAAATAAATTTATTGCGCTTATAATTACTTAAAAGGAAACTGTGGAAATTTGATTTGTTTTTTAACAGAGTTTTTCTGTTGTTTATAGGCTTACAAAAAAAAATAGACTGGTACCATGAATCCAGTGATGCTTCATAATCTCGCTAGATTGAGTTATTGCTTTGCAAACCAATTGTTTGTCTGCAGCTTTTATACATCCTGTATCAGCGCACACACCACATGAATCACAAAGAACGCTTTTTGTGTTAAGTAATAGAGACTCGCAGATATTGCAATAATATGCCTGCAAATAAAAATTTTTTCATTTATTAATTTATTCTGGAATTTATATTATTTAGAGAATAAGAAAAATATGTGCTCTAGTTAAAACTTCAAACTAGGACTTGAACGGAAGAAAAAAAAAATGAAAATTGGATTTTTGGCAGAGGTTTTTACAAAAAAAATTGAAAATTTCGCGGAATTTTTTTTTTTTTAAATA
Organism: Cotesia vestalis; assembly: GCA_000956155.1. Lineage (NCBI taxonomy): Eukaryota > Metazoa > Arthropoda > Insecta > Hymenoptera > Braconidae > Cotesia > Cotesia vestalis. Next base: position 14,407 of record JZSA01001598.1, read on the forward strand.
GTTGTAATTGAAAAAAAAAAATCCCTCCGTTCAAAACCTTGTAAATTATATTTCGAAGGCCTATCTAAAATTTCATCAAGATCGGTTGAGTAGTTCTCGAGGAATCGTGGGTACCGTTTTTGAAAACATAGTTTTGAGAAAAACGCGTTTAAAGTTTTGAGTTTCAATACAACAGCGCCTGAAGCGCGCAACTTTTTAAAACTGTATCTCCGAAACTCTTATTCGGATCGATTTGAAACTTTAGGACAATATTCTAGAGATTTTGTAGAATTTAATAAAACATTAAAAAAAAAAATCGATTTTTTGAAACCGTGAAACCCCACGTCACCTCTTAAATCAAGATTTTTTCTACTTAAATCAAGAATATCAAGTTCTTTAAAATTATATACTTGATTCAAGAACATTTTTTTTTTCTGTGTACAGTGCAATTTAACAAAAGTCATCATTTAATAAAGCAAAATTTTAATTTTTTATATTTCACAAGTAACGGATGTCACATAGTGACTGCAAGATTGTTAGTATATTTATTAACTATGCATTTATTTAATACACAATATTAATTAATATTCAAGTATTTGGTAGTTCGACCTTTAAACACAACAAATTTATAAGACTCCACATAACAAGTTAACTGAGTGTCCTACTTTTTAAATATTATAAAAACTTTTTTTAAAATAATTCTTGAGAGTAAATCAATACTACCAAAAAAGTTTTTTTACAATACATTAAATATTTAATAAATTCTAATCGAAACTTTTTATTAAAATATTTTATCAATTTAATAATTTACGACCATTTTTCAGTCATGTGAAACTAATTCTTCTTCACTATTTAGATATCGATTGGTTGTTGATTAGTTATTAAATAAATAAGAATTAAATAATAATGAGAGTAATGGAGAATACTTAATTTTAATTTTTCAATAAGAAATTTCCCTGTAATAATTTTCTACCTCTGCTTAACATTATTTAAAAAATTCCGATTAAATAAATGGAATACCTCTCATGACTTGTTAATGTGATTAAGTATATATATATTTAAAGAAACCTACCTGAGTAAGCAGATGGAATAAAATCAATTAAAATTTTTTATACTTTAATATTAAAATTAATGCTTCTTTAAACTACTAATTAATTAATAAAAAATTAATCAAGTAATATACCTTATTACTTCTACTGACAATAGGAGTCCAGTTATGATTCTTCGAGACATCTCTTATTGAAAAACAGTTGTCTCTCATCAAATATCTCACGAGATTAACTGTCAGTACGTAAATAATCATTGTTGACACTGTTGGAATGATTACGTTGCAGAACCCAGAGTCCCACATGATGATTTAGTTATTTAAAGCTCCTGTAATTAATATTAACCATTGATAAGCGAGTTCATTGAGTATTAAAAATTAATATGAATTAAAATTTTGAACTTTTTCATTGATTGGCAGTGTGAAAGTTATTTCTTTAAACTTGAGTCGAAATTAAATCAAATATTTATTAAGTTAATAAACGGATTATAAAATCATAAAATAATTGATAAGTTGAAATAATAACTATTGATTTAATTGTCAAATTGAATCATTTATTTTTATCTCTTACATAAAATCAGTAATTGAATTATCTGAAATCAATATTAATATATTTAATAATTAACTTCATAGATTTTATTTTTGTAAATTTAATAAAATTTAATAATTTTTTTTGGGAAATTAAATTTTTATTTAATTAGTATGTTAATAAAAGAATATAAGAAATTTCTGAATGAAAATAAATTTAGCAGATATTTAATAATTTTTAGAATATTTTTTAACAAATAAATTATGGCAAAAAAAATTAACATTTAGAAATTTAAAAAAATTTTAAATCCAATTTTTTTAAAATCATTTTTTGGAACTAATTTTTTTGTTAAATAAAATTTAAAAATTCTCTAGTGATAACTTTAATGTCATTATTTCTAAATTAAATTATATTATATGAGCATTTTTTAATTTTGTTTAACAAATAAATTTTTTCCAAAAATTTATTTTTAAAAAATTGCTTTTTTTATTTTTAAAAATTTTTACATGTCAATTTTTCTCTACTTTTTTTTTTGCCATAACTTATTTGCTAAAAAAAATCTCAAAATTATCAAACATCTGCTAAATTAATTTTCATTTAAATTATAAGTAATTATTGATTGTTCAACACTTTTAATAAATTTTTGTATGATTATTATAAAGTATAAAAAAAATGACAGAGACATCGCAATTACGAGCTAAATGATAAAAATAAAAAATGAATAAATATAACCTGATTTCTAACTGATTGCATGAATAAAACTTTTATTAACGCTCTATTGATCACGTCATATTAATAATCAATAAAAATTTGTTCATTTGGTCAATTGTTGGTAGTGTTGGACCATAACAAAAATATTAACCATAAAACAGCTGATCGCACTGACAACTAAACTGACAAGTGACTGTTTATACTGTTTACTCCAAAACTTCTGTCTGCAGTTTATCCAAAACAACGATAACGAATCCAGCAAATACTGGAAAAGAGCGGGAAGAAATAAACGATTTGAACTTGTAGTGTTGCATTACAAAAAATTTATTTTCTTTTTATTTATTTTATTTTTTAATATTTATAATATAAATTTTTGTGATAACGAAAATTACAGACCCGACAACTTTTTTTAATTTTTAATTTAAATAAATAAATATATTAAAGAAAAATGTATGCAGGAAATTATAAAAAATCTGTAAACAAGGGGGCAATTAAAAATGTAATAATAGTCTAATATATGTTATTTGTTAACAAAAGCAAATAAATTGTTGTGTCTGCAGTTTTCAGAATCGTATATTTTTTTTTTTGCAAATAATGTGACTGTACAAATATTATTTAGCATACATAGAATTGCAGCATGAGATTCCCATCGATATTAATTAATCTCTTAAAATTATATAAAAATTATTTATTAACATCTATTTGTGCGAATTAATCTCATGCACGGAAAAAACAAGATGACACTAGATATCATCCCAGATTATACTCAGTGATATCTATGGCAAAAAAAATTTCAGATAGTAGCTAAAAAAAATTCCAGATTATACTGAGTGATATCTGGATTATACTCATTATAATCTAGATTATACTCATTGTAATCTAGACTATACTCATTATAATCTGGATTCTACTCATTATAATCTGGATTATACTCATTGTAATCTGGATTATACTAGCTACTATCTAAAAATTTTTTTTACTTAGTATAATCTGGGATGATCTCCAGTGTCATCTTGTTCTTTCCGTGTGGTTCAAGATAATTTAGGATCATAGAAAAGTAAATTAATTAATAATAATTATTATTAAACATAAATTATAATTTACAATCATATTTAATTAATAAATTTAATTGAATTTCATCCAATAAAATTCACAAATTGAAAATATTTCAAAAGCCAATTTCTCTAATTATAAAAAAAATTTTGCTCACTGGAATGATAAATGTAATTTAAACTAAAAATTTTTTTTTGATCCTAAATTTTTGTAAAAATAAAATAATTGAGCTTGTCACATTAAATTACAAAATCACGTCACACGCACACATAAATAAAATACAAAAGTATAAAAATTCTTATCAATAAAACTTAATAACAAAAATTACTTAAAATCTACATGAGTATTATGAAAAAAATAAATTCGACTAAAGACTTTAATTTTTTATAAAAATAAGTCTAGATAGTCTGAATGGAAGATTAAAAATTATAAAAATATAATGCACCGTCTTTGACAATAAAATTGTAATGATAAAAGTAAAAAAAAATTTTTACAATTAGTTTGATATGTTATTAATTTAAAATTACTATTTGAACGTAAATATAATTTTAATGTGTACTGTTAGCAATAGCAAGTTCATGATTATTCAAACAAATGTATTGACAAAGCTTACTACTCTGATATTATAATAAATTCAGTACAATTGATCAATACATACTATTAAATATTATTAATTAATAATAAAAAAATTCATCCAAATGTCCACACTTTGGCAAGTAATAAATAAGCGTAGTAATCTATAAAATGCATATTAAAACATATTTTTGTTCTTCATATAAAATACTAAGTACTAAATTCCGTTGGGAATGTCATGTATTTGCAGCAAAATTGTCTATCGTACAATCAAAATTAATAATAATTATTTCATAATTTTTTACGAATTTTAAAATATTTTATTTTTATTTTTTTTTTTTAGCAAAATTTAAAGCTACTTTTGATTGTACGTAGAAAAGGCAAAGTACGGTATTTTTGGCTGATGCATAACACCATATAATAATGATATTTTATCTTGCATTAAGAATCTTCGTTACTCATGAAAGTGAATCTATCAATAACGACTATTGATTAATTTTTAATAATTATCAAACTTATGACATGACGTTAAACTTACAGTGATGATCAAAATATATATTATAAAATAATGCTGCCAAAGTTTTGTTAACTTTTATCTTATAATCTTAATATCATGTAAGCTGTCAAATTTTCCAATACATCACGTCAGTCAACGTTAAAAAGTTCATAAACATGTAACCCATAAGTTATAATAATAAATAAAATAAACTCTAATCTGTAAAAAATAAATAAAATAAAACAAAATATAATAACGTTGCTTTTATGTTAGTGATAGATTAGTTTCCTGTTAACTTAGATTCATCAATGCTTATCAATTTAACATTTCACTTATACGCTTTTGATCATCTATCTATCTAGAGACTGTACTCGACAGTAGTCTTTCTTTTTTTCAAGTTTTTCATATCATAATTTCCATTAAAAAATTTATTATTATTTAAATATTTTTTAACGTGAATGAACACGAGATATTGATAGTTAAAGGGGCACAGCTAGTGTGAAATTGTACGGAGAATATCTTCTAGTTTAACGAGAATTTTTTTTTTTACCTTTCATCCACGAAGAAGGCCGGAATCACTCCGGCAGTGGAGGACCTCTTTTTCAGCGCCGTCGGAGATCGCGTGTAACTCGAAAAATATTTAATTTTTTTCTTCAAAAATTTTACTGTGTATTCTCAAAATATACATAAATATACCCTTTAAATTTCAAAAAAATTGATACCGTAATTTTTTTTTTTTTATTCCCAAAAATCGCCTTTTTTTAGGCTGCCACACTAGTTGTGCCCCTTAATAGTAATAGTGTAATAATAATAATAATAATAAAATAAAATAACTGACGGCCGTTAAACAGACGTCTCAGAGTTGAGTCTTAGTAAAAATTTGTTTGATTTTGGATGTGCTAGTTGTTCGGTGAGTGTAAAATGCGGCAATCTGTATGCCGTACAGAGCAGAGCAACTTCACCTTGCCGCAATTGAAATTCACAGCCAGAAGCAAGTGGTCTTGATGGTAATTCTCCCTCGCAAACTAATGCCCAATTGTGTGAACCTCTCTGACGTTCTTTTTCATTCGACAGTACGGGACTCGCGGAGAAGAAAGGTTCCAGGAAAGCTTTCGGCGCGGCGTCCTGCGCTAAGCAGCGCGCTAGCCGTCCCAGAATCGACTCCACTGAATGTCTCGGCTGCTGTCTGGTGACCCTCAGGTATTTTTGCAGCGCGCGGGCCATCGAGGGAAAAACGGCTTGTGCAGCCTCCATGGGATCCATCGGACCGGGGTTTGGTGCCAGCTCAGATTCCGAGTGCAGTCTTTTTATGTGCGCAAAAGCTTCTTCGGCAGCGGTGATTAATCTCGCACGACGTTTTCTCACTCGCCTGTCATAGTCATGTTCCTCGTAGAACCTCTCGTTGTGACTTGAGTCTCTTCTCCGAGCTTGAGCAGCCAGCATTGCTCTGTCACCACCACCTCCACGTTGCTGCTGTCCTGGCGTCATATTAACTCCACCATCAACGTCGTAAAATTTAAAACTCGATGGCTTTCGTCCTGATTTTGATACTGGTAATCGATCCAAGTAAGGGTTATAAATAGGAAACTCGGAATAATATCTCTCAAGCACCCAGACCGCAGCACGTTGAATTGATAATTGCCCGATGGCGTAAGAACGCGATTCACCATCTGGTGATCTTACAACTTTCAAGTAGTAGGTTGGTTGAAGATGACGAATTTCGATCAAAAGTACTGCTATATAATGAATAAATAAAAGAGTATCTGCAAAAGTTCCTGCATAATTAACTAGACTTTTGTACTCTGTTTTTTCTCCATTAGCAGCTGTCTTGGCACTTTCTGTTACCTGAAAATCATTAAATTAATTATTACAACTTCCGGGCATTAAATTATTATCATTAATTCAAGAAATGAGAGAATAAGAATGATATGAATTAACGTGACAATACATTGCACTTTCCAAGATAAAATCACATTAAACTTCAGTCCTTATATTTAATTATATAAATACTCTCAATTAAAAAAAAATTTTTTTAATTAAAGCATAATATGATTAAATTTTTTATGAAAATTACAAATTTACATTATAAAATTTTTATATTATGTAATAGCACTTTTTTCGACTTATTTCTCATCCCTAGTAAAAAAAAAAAAAATAATAAATCAATGCTCACCTGAACGACATAGAATAACCAGTAAGTACAGATACAAAGTAGTGTCAAAACTAATACTCCAGCCCTGAAGAGAAACACCCGAGGCATAGTGGCGTTTTGTGGTCGTAAGAATACAGCCCAGCTTCCGATAGCCAGGAAAATTAATTTAAAAGCTAAGCCTAGTAATTGGCCTTTACACTCAGCGTTGCATGACAGTAATTCAAGCCTCTGTTGCATTGTTAGTACCGTTGTGGAGTCGGGGAAAAAACCTAATTTAGGCAGCACGACCATTGCTATTGGACTCAAAAAGGCACCAATGCCCAGAGTCATAGCAATCACCGGTCCGAGGTATCGATTACACGTAAAATTAAAGGCTCCGTCTGTTTCACTAGGCCAATTGCTAACATCTTCTGTTGATTCAGAACGGTCGGAGGTATTCCCCGTGATAGCTGTCGTATTTTCACCCCAATTTTCATCTTGAGGAAGGATTTGTACTTCTATCACTTCTTGACCGACATTCTCGACACTATTCCCTCTGACATTGACTGTCGTTTGAAAGGGTGCCATCTCGCAGACATCCAGGTTGGATCGCTCTTTTCTCTGACTTCTATTATTCCTATCATTAAAATCAACCATCACATTTAAATTAATAACAAACTTTCCGGTGAATTTAAATGGTATAGTCTTTATGATTAGGATTTATGATTAGCAATATGATTGAAAAAATTACCTAGAGCTTCTGTGGGAATGTTGTCGATGATGAGGTGATTTATTCGCGTGTGACCGATGGTGTTTCGAGGAGCTCCGACTATGGTGGCTATGGCTATGCTCACTAGCCCCAGACTTTATACTCTCTGTCTCCATACCACAGAGAAGGCTATCGCCCTTTTACTACCCCATATAATCATTCCCCCAAATATCTCGTTCTCTCTTTCTCACTTATTATTGTTGTTATTTATAAAACATCCACAACTGTACAGGGGGTTGACTCAGACGTATGACATGTAAAATAAGTTATGTGTACTGCGAGTATCGAGAGTGACAATCCAGTTCAGTCAGCTGCACCCGTCAAGTCAAGCGTCTTCTTGACATTCCCTCCTCTCACTCCGGTTACTTTGACGTTAAAGACGCTCCGCAACTTTTTGCCGATTAAACTCACTCACTTAACTGTGCTACAAACAATAATTAACTTAAGCTCAAGTTGTGATCAATAAAAATAACAGCTAATTATTAAATAAAATTATTAAAACAGACGCCGACACGCCTTACGTTTATGACCCTCACCCTCTCGTCAGTTCACGTTCACGGGATCGGGATTCTTCTCATAATTTAACAGGGAGAAAATAATAACAACAGTATCAACAGTTAAAAAAAAAACACTTATACATCAAGGTCTAGGGGATTCTTAGGACTCTTGGCCTAATTTTCATTCAGCTATAGTCTTTTACTTGCCGCTCATTTAAAACTGCCTCAGGATGTATAGGCAGGTTCACCTAAATTCAACCAGACGTCGCTATTAATTCTTTTTAAATTTTCCGCCTTTTATTTTTTTTTTTTTTTTTTTTTTTAAGTACATTTTTTATAATACTGAAGTTAGCGGTCAGCTGTCAATTTTATAAATTTTTTTAACAAATAAATTATAGCAAAAAAAAATTATTTAAAAAATGGACTTAGTAGAAATTTTAATAAATTAAAAATGCAATTTTTTTTAAATAATTTTTTAGAACAAATTTTTTTGTTAAAGAAAATAAAAAAATTGTCAAGTGGCAGCTAACTTTAATGTCATTAAAAAAATACTTCTAAAAATTTTCACCTGTAATTTTTATTAATTTACACATGTGGTAGGTATTAATTATTCTGACAGCGCTTTATTCAATAAGAAATGTCAAACAAGAAAAATATTTAATATGAAGACAGTTTAATAAAAAATGTGACAGCATGTTCGAAAATTTTTTAAGTCCATTAGTGCATTACAATTAATTATTAAAAATTACTAAATTAAAGGTGTCTAGGTCTCTTTTTGTTTCATTTTAATCAGACATGATTTGACTTTTGGACTTAACTTATTTATTTTTAATTGAATTATTAATTTGACTAAATGTAAATTATGATAGACACATGACATTCAAATTAACAGTGACTTAACCTTTTTTTAATTTTTTTTAACAAATAAATTTTTTCCAAAAAATTGTTTTTAAAAAATTGCATTTTGTATTTTTTTTTAATTTCTACATGTCAATTATTTTTTACCATTTTTTTTGTCATTATTTGTTAAAAAAATTCAGAGAATTTTCAAATATTTGCTAAATTAATTTTCATGATGATAGACACAGCAGACAACGACAATTTAAAAATTGTAAATAAATATATTAAATATTACAAATAATAATTTTCCAATACATAAATCTTTTTTTTAATACTATAAATAATGAAGAAAAAATTTAACACAAATATTTAACTATCAGAAATAATATTTTATTTTCTCTTATCTTGTCGATAAAATATCATTCTTCTTTATCAATCAATTTCTTTTTACTCATTAATTATTATTTTTATGTTCACTTAATAATCTCTCATTATTGATTAAATAAAACTAAAATAATCAACAAATCAATACGCTATTTAATAAACAATGATAATAACCAACAATCATAAAAATCATACGCATATTATAAATAAATCTAAAAAAATGTGTTATAGGAGGCGCTCAGATTGGGCGCGGATGCGCACGCACTCTAAAAATCCGTTACATACACACTGAAGAATTACACAAGAGGATTACACATGTACAACACACAAATATAGATTTAAAAGTGTGTTAGTGACCGTACAAGGTGATGTCGTCACAATCCCAGGTCACAGTGACGCCAGCATTGCCTAGTCTACTTGGAATTAAGTCTTTACGATTTAGGAATGGCGTAAATGGCGTTGGTACCTCGTTTTCAAGCCAAAGTTTAACGACTAACTCATCATTATCAACATCCACCATACCCAACATCACTGCTTGCTGCCAATCGTTCTGAAAAGCAAAAGGAAATTTTCAAGTCAGTGCTGACAACTCTTTATTAATTAATTTTATTTTCCGCTTCTTTTTATTTGCAAAACATCAATATGATTAACTTTTATTATTTATTTATTATTTCTGTCTGTTTATTAATTTTTAAACTTTGATATTTCTGGTCCAAGATGTAACCACATTTTGGCTCCAACACTTGTCGTTTATTTGCATGTTTATACAATATTTACAATCGTTCTGATTCACTTCGAATATTTAAACAAATAATGTGTGCTTTCTTACAGGTATTTTTTTTTGTTCTAATTTATTTAATTTTTCTATTTTTTCAAATCAAATTTTACAATTTTTAGGTTAAGTTTCCCTGGATTTTAATTTTGTTTACTAATTTAAAATTTTTTATTTCTCTAGGTATAAAATGACAGAGTCCGTCAAGGAAATGCTGTACTGTTTGATATGTAACATCAAATTTAGCACGTCTACGAGAAATAGCATTAAAATATTTGATAAAAATTCACTATGTGATTCGCAAAAAACTCTTTTATCAGCACTAAATCTCGTATTGGAGACCGAAGTTACTGAAGACAATGTACACTCAGATGTCATCTGTAAAAAATGTTTTAAATTATTTAATGAGGTATGTATCATTTAATATATATCATTATTTATGTGAGAAGTTTGAGATTAAAGGTAAAATTTGGATAAACTCCGAAATTATTTATTTGCTAAATATACAACAAATTAAAAAAATACATTACTTATTAAAGTAAAGTACCCAGTTCCATCAATCAAGAACAAATTGACATTTATTTTTATTTTAAGCTTTTCATATATTATTAATTTTTTATTATCTTCAATAATTTACTTGATTTGATTTACAGTACGACGAATTAACCAATAGATTAGCCGAAATCAAGAACGATATTTTTGAAAACTACCGAAAGACAGTCAAAAAGCTGAATGATATTGTTGAAGAGGAATATAATGATCACGATTATGTAGATCAGGAAAATCACGTCTTAGAAGAATTTTCCCCACATGCTATCGATGAAGAGTCAAACAAAACCAAGGACCTTTTGCTCGCCAAAGAAGAGCATGTTGACATCGAATATCTACAAGAAGATGACTCGGAGAATATAATTAATGAAGAGTACATCGACGATCCAGGTCCTGCAAAAATTATATTGGTAAAAGCAGAACAGACTAAAAATAAGGAAGTTTCTAAGAGAAGTAGGGGTGCTCGAGACGAAGATGAACCTCTATTATATCGTGATAAAAATACTAATACCTACACATGCTTACTTTGCCCGGACGATGATCAAATTGCGGGAGACACTCGTGAGATAGTTGCGCATTTAAAAGCTTCTCATGATATCCGGCTTTATGTTTGCGATATGTGTGGTGCAGAGTTTAAAAAGCGGAATGAACTGTCTTCGCACATGGATGAGCATATCGCCAAAGAGGACGGAGATTTCCAGTGTGAGTACTGCAATAGGATTTTCTCAAATTTAAGATTGTTTAGAATTCACAAGCGTGTTCATTACCCTCAAGCTAAATCGTGGACATGTGATCAATGTGGAAAGAAATACAGCTCTAAAAATTTGTTGGAAGAGCATCGTAACACTCACACCGGAAACAGGCCTTACGTTTGTCAAATTTGTAAAAAAGATTTTGCTTCTAAGTACACGTTCAAAGCTCATGAAAAAACTCACGAGATTCGACCGCGGCCATTCGAATGCAAGGAGTGTAATAAAACCTTTTTGAGCCAGCAAAATCTTACTCAACATGAACGGACCCACTTGGGCATCAAAGAATTCGTCTGCCAACACTGCGGTAAAGCTTTTGGCTCCCAACACAACCTAGAAGTCCACAATATTGTGCACACTGGTCACAAGCCCTACGTCTGCGACCAGTGTGGTAAAGCGTTTGCCAGAAAAGCCGAGATAAGAGACCACGAAAGAACACACACTGGAGAAAAACCTTATCAGTGTGAGTTTTGCGGTGCGACTTTTAGTCAACGCTCCAACTTGCAGTCCCACAAGCGCGCCACTCACTACAATGATAAGCGTTACAAGTGCGATGATTGTGGAAAAGGTTTCAAGCGAAGAAGACTACTGGACTATCACATTAAAGCTCAGCATACCGGTGAAAGACCGTTCAAATGTGAAACTTGTTCAGCGACATTTGTTTACCCAGAACACTTCAAAAAACACATGCGCATCCATACCGGAGAGAAGCCATATCTTTGCGAAGTATGCGGAAAAGCTTTTAACAGTCGCGATAATCGTAACTCGCATCGTTTCATCCACAGTGATAAAAAACCTTACGAGTGTTTGGTTTGCGGAATGGGATTCATGAGAAAACCACTTCTGTATACTCATATGCAGAATTTGGGACATCTAAATGATACTATTGTCGTTAATCAACCGAGATTAACTACTACTGAAGAACGAGTTATAACTATTCCTGAAGGGACTCAGTTATTGATTGACGGCGAACAAGAAGAAGATGTAAGATTTTATTTTTCTGTGACTTATTATTATTTATTTATTACTATTACTCTTGCGTTGATTGCAAAATTAAAATTTTGTATTTACTATTTATTTTTTCTAGCTATGAATTTACTTATTTTTTTACTAACAAAAAAAAAATTTTTTACAGATAGAAGATACTGAATTATATGTAACAGATTTGAAAGATCATGTTATTATTCAAGAAGATGAAAATATTTATCAACATGAAGATGGTCTTGACATTCCTTCAGATGAAAATATTGCTGCAGATCAAATTGAACATATTGTAGTTAATAATCAGGTATTTTATTTTAATTACTTATTTCTGAACTTGACAGACATTAAAAAAAATTTTTTTTTTTTAATTTCACAGTGGCTATAATAATTATAAGTAAAAATTTTTAGAAGAATTTTTTTATTGTAATTGATTTGTTATTAAAATTTTTAAAATTGACAGCTGACGGCTAACTTCAGCATTATATATTTATACTAATATTTTAAACTATTTTAATTTCTAGATTGCATTTGCTGACGGCAGTATGATTGAATGTAAAACAGAAGACGCTGAAGAAGATGCTGAGATGTATAGTTACACTGACGACGGCGAAACAATGGTTGTACCTGCTAGTGAATACAAAAACCTTATCGGCAACAGCAAAGGTCCGGTGCGATTAGTCCAGATGAGAATTTTGAACCCCGGAAGTGATGGCAAAAGCTATGTCAGCCTTGTCCAGCAGGACTCATAATTTTTATGTACATAAATAATTATTGGTTTTAATTATTAATTCTAGTAAACTAAAATATTAAGACTTTTTTTTTTTTAATAAATACTATAAATAAATTATAATATTTTTTTTTTACCTAAAATATTTTTGTATTTATTTAATTAGATAATATATTTATATATCAAACTGTAATAAAAATTAGAAAACTATGTTTACTTGAATTTGGTATACTTTTTTTTCCGATACCGTAGAATGCGCGCGCGTTGGCGCATGCTCATAAATAAGACGCTAAAAAACCGCGTAAATTTCTCGCGTTCTTCCAACCTCCAAGCATCACTATTCACAACACAAAGAACAAATACTAAACTCGAGCATTCTCATCTTTTGTCAAGACAGAGAATTTAGCGTCGAAGCGTCAGCGGATAATAATTGTTAATATTTGTTGTCAATTTATAAAATTTACGTCAAAATGACGGAACAAAAGACTATTTTTGGAATGGGTATGTAGTGATAAATTATTTTAATCAACGAATAGTATTTTTTTTATAAATTTAACAAGATTGAGTATAAGACAATGCGTTTGTTACAGATCCTAATGGACAACAAACGTTCGTGAGATTTTACAAAACTCTTCCTGAGGTAATGTTTTTTTTTTTTTTTTTTTTTTTTTTTTTTTTTTTTTTTATATAATTTACAAAATAATTGCAAGTCAAGAATTTTATTAGCACAATTTTATTTTATTTTTTTTTACATGCAAATTATTTTTTAAAAAAAACCTAAATTATGGGGTATGTTTTTTAGAAAATCATACATTTATTGGTTTTTTATTTTATAAATGCGAAATTTCTAAATAGCTGATTTTATGAAAATTAAATTAGCCGATGTTTGTAATTTTTTTATTTTTTTTTTCATTTGTTAAATTGGAACAAAAAAATATTTTTTAAAAATTGCACTTAAAGTTATTTAAGTTTACAAATGAAATTTTTTTTTCTTATTTTTTAGTAATAATTTTTTCAATAAAAAAAATTTTAAATGTCGGCTAACTTAATTTTCATATTTGTTTGTTGAATAAAATAAAAAAATTGTTAAGACTGCTAATTTTAATATCATAATTTTTATACAATTATTTATTAATTTATATTTAATTACATATAATACTAAACGTCCATTAAAATGAATCTAATGAACTGAAGAGTGTTACTTAGCCAGTTCTAACTTAAACTATAAGAAACAGATATAATATATTTATTAATAAATTTACGCAATTAATAATATCAAAATAAATTAATGAAAACGTTAACCGAAAGTATTAGATAGTTTGTCTTTAGCCTTCTCATAAGAGGTAGTGATTTTGTTGCCTAATTTCTTCCAAAATCCAGGAGATGGTGTAGTTTCTGGTAATGGAGTTGTAAATTCAGGTACTGTGTCAAGAGGTGCTGCACTACGAGCTGAAAATTTTTCAGAAGCAACTTCACGGATTTCCCAGGGTTCGTTGCCGTAGTACAGAGGCTCTAGAGTTGCCGAAGGATTGGGCTTGACACCAGAGTAGTCTTCCTGAATACCAGCTTCGTAGGGACCTTTACCACCATAAACTTGCAAAATTCTTGACTGTAAGGTAACTGAGTCAACTTGAGACGGCTGCTCTTGATTGTCATTCGTCAAGTCACCTGGATGATGAGACTGATGCCAAGAGTTACCTGATTCTTGAGCGAGCGACTGTTCCTCGAGACTCAAGACGCCAGTAGATGGGATCTCACTTTGGTACGGAGCTGGTCGTACTCGAGGAGTATAAGCTCGGCCTCCTTTGACTGGTCTTACTGAAATTACAGGTTTTACTGGACTTATCGGGCCTTCTGAACCTACTAACTCCGGCTCAATGTCGCCTCGTTGATTTCCGATTCTCAGAGGTCGTGAAGTTGGCTTAGGCGCTGGTTTGAATTCTCGAGGATAATTTGTAGATGGGTTGAAGCCAGTTTGTTGACCAAATTCTAAGTTTCCGGTTTGTAATTGATTGTCGTGTTGACCAAGATTATGATTTCCGGATTGATGTTGACTGAACTCATCAAATTTATGAGTTTGTTGCGATAAATCTTCAGTTTTTTGGCCAAATTCTAAGTTACCTGTCTGTAACTGATTATGATGCTGTGCAAACTCATGATTTTCTGATTGGTGTTGGCTGAAGTCATCAAGCTTATGCGTCTGTTGAGACAAATCCTCCGTTTGTTGACCAAATTCCAAATTTCCAGTCTCTAATTCATGATGATGCTGACCAAATTCATGAGTTCCTACTTGATGGTGGTTAAAATCGTCAAGTTTATGCGTCTGCTGAGACAAATCCTCTGTGTGTTGACCAAATTCAAAGTTATGCGTCTGTTGAGATAAATCCTCAGTTTGTTGACCAAATTCCAAATTTCCAGTCTCTAATTCATGATGATGCTGACCAAATTCATGAGTTCCTACTTGATGGTGGTTAAAATCATCAAGTTTATGCGTCTGCTGAGACAAATCCTCTGTGTGTTGACCAAATTCAAAGTTATGCGTCTGTTGAGATAAATCCTCAGTTTGTTGACCAAATTCCAAATTTCCAGTCTCTAATTGATGATGATGCTGATCAAATTCATGACTTCCTACTGGACGAAGGGGAAGGTGAAAATCATCGAATTTATGAGATTGTTGTGACGAATCTTGTGTTTGTTGTCCAAACTCTAAGTTTCCTATCTCTAACTTATGGTAACGACGATCAAACTCATGACTACTCGATTGATGATGGCTCAAATCATCTAATTTATGCGTCTGCTGAGACAAATCCTCTGTTTGTTGACCAAAATCAAAGTTATGCGTTTGTTGAGATAAATCCTCTGTTTGTTGACCAAACTCCAAATTCGCCGCCTGTTTATGCCATAAATCAACTCCCTGAGCCTCTTGATTCAAATTTTCGATATTCTGCTTTCCAAGCGTCAATTTTTCGGTATTCTGTCCAAAGTCAAACTCTCCTGTCGTCTGCTGGCTCAAATCTCCAAATCCAGCATTGGTTTGCTGGTCAAAATCTTCATATCGCTTTTCTCTCTTATAACGGTGTTCTCCTTCAGAGTGTCTGTGACGATCATTATCTTGATGAGAGTTTCCGTCATGACTTTGGTGATCATGACTATGACCTCCATTTTTATCAAAGTCATTATCACGGCTCAAATGTCTATGACTGTCATCATCTTGATGTGGATGTCCTTCGTGACTCTTGTGATCATGATCTTGATGATGATAGTCATCTCTGCGATACCTCTGACTGTAATCCTGACCATAATGCTTGTGACGATGATCATCTCTGTGGGACTGTTGCTCATAACTCTGTTGTCCATATCCTGAATATTCACGTCCTCTTTCCTGATTATACTGACTATAATCTTGACCATGCTGACCATAATCTTGACCATGATGTCTATGATCCTGATGAGAACGTTCATGATTCTGGTAATAATTATCTATTCCACTGTTTTGTTCAAACCCATCACCATGATGCCTATGACGATCGTTATCTTGATAAGGATGTCTCTCATGACTCTGTCCATACCCCGAATATGGATAGCCCCCAATATTTTCTCTCTGTTGTCCAAACTCAATGTCTCTCTTATGTCTCTTTGTGTACTGACCAAGCTGTCCACCAAGAGTATCACAATCAGCAGCCTGATGTCCCAGATCGATAGCTCCAACTCGATAGCTTCCACTGCTTCCAAACTGCTCATGGTGTTGATACGAAGACGAAGATCCACCTGACACGTGGGTAGCCTGGTTTGAATAACCCAAACCTTGGCTAATTCTCTGGTGAGTTAGGTCGCCTCCAATCGGGACAGTTTCAATGTGATGTGGGACAGTCGACTCGACTCTGTGTCTAGAATTAGACTCCCAGTGCTCTTCGACTCGCCTTCCTGAATGCGTTGGAATCTCTTGAACGGCTGCATACTGAATATTGTCTCTTAGCTGATTGCGCAGAGCTTGTTCTGCAGTTAATGTCTCTTGTCTTCTAGAATCTTCTCTGTAAGTATTTAAATTGCTGCCGTAATCATTGCGGTGAAGCGGAACTCGAACAATACCTCCTACTTGCTGATTATGATTTGTCTCATCAATCTCAGTTCGATGCGTCTGCTGTGTTTGGACCGTCTGCTGATTGGTAAGCTGACTTGTCCGAACATTCTCAAGCTCAGTATCTGGGATTACATAATTAAAGTGTGTTACAGGTTGTACAGGAATGTAGCCACTGCCTCCGGATTTAACAGTCTGTTGTTGTCGAGAAGTATGCTCGTACCTCTGCTCTGTTGTTAGTGGACGGTCGTAATGCTGGGGATAATTATTTTGGGTGTAAACTTGCCCGTATCCAGTCTGTCGGGCTGAATTATCGCTGTGAATATTCTGAGAATGCTGGGAGTCTCTGCTGAGTTGATTCAACTGAGATTCAAGTCGTTGAGCTTGAGATTCAAGATTTGTCACGTCAGTAATTATTGGAACGACCAATGGTGTTCCAGTTCCTGTGGCAGAGTAACTAGATGTGTAATTTTTTTTGTAGTACCGGACTTTAGCAGGTCCTTGAGTGTACTGGCCCTCTTCTTCGTAAACTTTACCACGACCGCCATCGACACCGTAGGTATTAAATCTGCTCCAGTTGTCATTACTTGCACTATTGACACGATCATTGTACAACTGGGTGTTGCTAGATTCTTGGAATCTTGAAGAGTCTAAACGACTTTGCTCGTGTCCGTAATTCTGAACTGACTGAACTCCAAGATTACGAGAGTGTAACAGATCATCTCGCAGTAAACTCTCGCTGTTTAAATTGTGGTCGAGTCCTAAATTATTGGACCCGGTGCCGTAGGTAGCGGCGTAGTTTTTTTTGTAGTAACGAACTTGAGCACCACCGTTTACCAGCTGGCCAGCTTCCTCGTGAACTTGTCCAGCTCCGTCGGGGGTTCGGTAATCTTTGTGATCAGTCCAGTTTCCAGGGTGATCGAAGTTGACGTTAAGTCGCGAAGACTGAAGCTGGTCTGTTAAAGATTGATGAAGCTCACGCAGAGTACTCTGCTGCTGGGCTAAAGAACTGTGAGTTCCGAATGCTGTCAGTGATTCTGATGTGTGGGCATTCAGCGATGGGCTGCACAAATCTATGCAGCGAGGCGCTGCTGATCCGTAAACGATTGCACAGAAAATTATTAACAGTTTTGTTATCATTCTGGTCTGAAACAATTAATTATTTATTTATCGTTAGATTTAAAATAATTTTTTTAACTTGCTGAAGTTTATTTACTAAACAATTCTATTTATAAAAGAAAGATTTTGTTCAAACGTTGCTAATAAGAATTTTATAACTCAAAAACGATTCACTTCACACAGACGATCAAAGCTTTTTTTTTTTATAGAAAATTGAACACTTTACAAAAAAAGTTTGATTAAAAATTTCCGTTTATCTAGAATCAAGCAAAGAAATTCTTGAAATAAGAAATTTCTCTTGGCTTAAGTTAATTTTATTTTATTCAGAAATTTTTTTTGTTTCTTATTGAAAGTCAATCTTCAAATTATTCGTTTAAATTATAGAGGTTTTAAGCTTTAAAAAAATAAAATATAACAATTTATTTAGTTATTGAAATCTTGCATATTCAAAATGTTAAAATTAATTTAAATTTTATAAATAGATTACTGAAAGAATATTGATTATAAATATTTATCATAAAATTATTAACATTTTGTGCTACTACTAAATACAGTAAACACTTAAAAACTTTTTTATTCTTAAATGAACAAATTAAAAATATAAAAAAAAATTAAAAGAAGAAACTTGCAGATATTTTCTTCTAATTTTTTGTTTTTAATTAAATTGTTCATAAAAATATAAAAGTATTAAAAATAATAAATTAAAAAAGAATTTTATTAAATTTGTAAAAGAAGTATATCTAGAGAAAATTTTAATTATCTGGAATATTAAGTAATTAGAATTACAATAACAATAAAAAATTAAAATTTACCTTAATTACAGATGACCAGTAAAGAAAACAATTATATTGTTTAGCTGCTGGCCGTTTAAATAATAACTAACGTATTAAATGTTTCGATGACTAGTGATTCAATTTATGTTTTCTGCCCCTCTACTTTATTTTTGTGATGACATCCAAGAGCATACTCGATCTTTTAAATACTCATCTCCACTCTGTCGTCTTACCACATCTCCGTGGTACGGGGTTTTATCAGCATTCTCAGTAATTAAATTCTCAAGACAATTATTAATAAGAATATCCCGTCATATCAGAACTAACTATTATCGAAAATAATTAATTTGTTTATGTTAATAAATTTTTATCTGAGCCATTTTTCGCTTTCGAATTATTGAGGTAATTAATAAATAACAACAAGAATAAATTTATATGGCTACGATGTGTCACACATCGCAATAATCTTGTCTAAAGATTTAATGAACTGAGAGTATTTCCAGGTACTCAAGGATGTCGAGGTACTTATGTCAGACAGATGTATTCATGATATTCCATTTGATTTTTTTTTTTAATTTGTTTTTCTTATTATTTATTATTATATTAACAAATATAAATGTGATACAGTTATCATTTTATTAGACCTTGAAATACATAAAAAAATATTTGTTTTAAATAAATAGCGTGCACATGGGAAATTGATACCCCAATTAAGATAAAATTGACCTTCCCTGTATGAACTCAGTTTATCAGATCAAGGGATTTTTTATAAATTTTATTAATACATGGTAATCTAAATTTCACAATCAATTCAACCGCATTGAATTACGTAATACTTATTTTATAATTAATAAATTATTCTAAAGTTATACTAATATATCATGAGTATGAATTGAAATTATAATTTTAATTTAGTTGTCTGTAGAGTACTGTCAGGAATATTAAGAGATCTGGAGGCGCGGAAGTGATCTCATGGCTACATAATAATTATTAATAACTAAAAATAATAATACTTAATCATTGTTTGATTTTATAATCGATTTTCTGTGAATTTGTGTGCGTATGTAACCCCTGATCCGGAGACCTACTGATAGATAATGACCTTAAGACTTTGAGAAAATTCGTCGGAGATAAAAATACAGAATTTTATTTATTCCTCATCTGCAATATCTTCAATAAAATTTATTAATGGAACGATGAATCATTATTTGGGGTTTCCTATAAATTAACCAAGATTACACTAATTGAAAATGCATTTATTAAAATTGATCGAATAAGTGGGTCAAGAATCCTTATATTTAAATGGGCATTGTTTGTCTGTTGTATGAAGAGGTCAAGGCGTTTGATATTGTTTTGATTGTGTATTTTCGTCGGGGGAAAATGTTATTGGAAATACCCAACTGTCAATGAAAAAAATTGGTGAGATTTGTGGATAATAATTGACGGAAATTAAAAAATTTTTTTAATAATTCAATGAATAAAAAAATGTAATTAAAAATTATTGTTTAATAATTCAATAAATAAAAAATTAAATTAAAAAATTATCTTTTTAAAAGAAAATTAAATTTGCAAGTAATTCTCATAAAACTAAAGAATAGAATAATTTTATGTAAATTTTCGCAGTATAACTGTGACAGTAATAATAATTTAAAATATTCTATTATATTCAGAAAAATAGAATAAAAGAGTCTAAGTAATTTAAATGAAAATTATTTCGGTCATGCGTGCGCTCTCGTACGTTATAGATAGGGTCAGGCAATTGTTTGGCATCACAGGAAGTGCAATTGTACTTTCATCAGATCGTTAGTGAAACAAGTAATTAAACTGCTTTCCGTATCTATCGTTAGTCTGAATCTACAGTATACTTTTTAAAACTAAAAGTTTAACTAAAACTACCTATCATTTATCAAAAACTTGGATATTTTTCATTAAAGTAACAATAACAATTTTATAAATTATTTACAATAAAATTTAGCATAAATTCAATCCAATAGAAAATATTTTTTTTTTTGGTAATTATTTACAAGTGAGGTAAAACCAATTTTGGGCCATAACTAGGTGAAAAATTAATATTCTCAATTTTTTTTTATGCTGCTTGTTTTTACGGCGGATTTATAATAAAAATGTCGTGAAAAAAAAAATAAAGATTTCAAAAGTTGGAAAAATTTTTGGCTTTCATGTTTGTGGATAAAATTTCTATTTTATCTTTTTTTGATGTATGTTTTTTTTTTTAAAAGTACATAAAAAAAAAAAAAACGAACAATTAAAAAAAAATGATCAATTTGATAAAAAAAAAATTTAACATGGGCTAGCATGGGTTGACCCCACTTGTAAATAATTACCATTTTTTTTTATTGGAAATCTGAAAAAAAATATTAATAATTTTAATTTTAAATTAAAGGTTGTAGGATTGAGTTGCATTGACACAATGTCATCAGTAATTCGCGTGGCTCAATTTATGGACGATGAAGCATTCTCAAACTTAGAAGCTCTGACAGTGTCCAACTCGCCGAAAGAATGTCTATTGATCCAGAGCGAAAACAGCCAAGACTTTGAAACAATTAAAGGCATAATTGAGCGTAACAATGTCATGATTACTTTAAAGAAGAAAAAAGACTTTGAGAAGGAGTCTTTGATACAGGATCTGGATAAACTTTTAAAGTTCAAAAAAGGTGAGATGGAAAGTGCCCACATTTATCCAGAAACTAATTTAGAACATGCGATGTCGGCAACCGCTGGAATTATCAAGTATCTGGATTTACTTTCGGACGAAGGAAACTTGGGTCAGTATAAAATCGAAGATCTCAAGCAATATCACTTCTTGAAACTTGATTCCGCGGCAATAAGAGCTCTGAACATCGATCCACCACCGGAGTATCGGCTGGGAGGTAACAGAGGTGCTGCTACCAGCATCCATGAGTTGCTGGATAAATGTAAAACTCCCCAAGGTCATCGTCTTCTGAGTCTCTGGTTGAAACAGCCTTTACAAGATCTTGCACACATCAAAGAGCGTCATGATATCGTCGAATATTTTGTTAATAATTCTAGCGTTCGTTCGGAAGTTAGTAATGATTACCTGAGACAAATTCCTGACTTGGAGCAGCTGGTTAAAAAATTGCTGCGTAAAAAAGCGCGTCTACGTGATGTTTATAAGTAAGTGAATTCATTTTTTTATTATTCACGTATATTTATTATATATTGAAGTACAGAAAAAAAATTTTTTGAATGAATTTTTATTGCAGGATCTACGACTGTGTGAACCGCTTACCTCAGCTGGTCGAAGCTTTGAGCGACGATAGTACTCCAGCAGCATTAAAATCAATGATATTAGAGCCACTGAAAGAAAATGTTGCTGACATGGAGAAATATCAGCAGATGGTCGAAGAGACCATCGACTTTGATGCTGTAGAAACTGGAGAGTATTTTATTAAACCGTCTTACAGCAGTGATTTAACTGGTAAATATATTTTTAAAAATTTTGATAATTTGTACTATTAAAATTAAAAGTTGCTGTAATGATTAACTAAATAAAATTTTTTTTGGTAGAATTAAACGAGTCAATTGAAAAATTGAAGAAGAAAATGAAATCGCAATTGAGCAAAGCCGCTGAAGATCTAGGACTTGAAGCAGAAAAGTCCATAAAATTAGAATGTACATCCCAACAAGGCTACTTTTTCCGTGTTACAATGAAGGAAGAAAAAATAGTAAGTCGCAGTAAGAATTACACAGTGTTTGATTCAATAAAAAGTGGAGTTAAATTCCGTAACGGTACATTGGAAGCCCTAAATCAAGAGTACATGGACGACAAAGAAAAGTACGAAGCCGAGCAAAGAGTAATTGTGACAGAAGTAATAAACCTTGCGATTGGGTATTGCTCGACGATTAAAAACATCGCTGCTGTTGCTGCTGTATTGGATGTACTCTGTGCCTTTGCGGTTGCTGCTACTAACACTCAGAAGACGTATGTACGTCCGAAAATGTTGTCCAGTGACGCTGGAGTGATGAAGTTCATTCAGGCGAGACACCCATGCGTCGAGGGACAAGAAGACGTTCATTATATCGCCAATGATATTGAATTCAAACGTGAGGAATCGGAGTTTCATATAATTACCGGTCCTAACATGGGTGGTAAAAGTACACATTTGAAAACAGCTGGTATAGTTGTTCTTCTTGCTCATATTGGAAGCTTTGTTCCTTGTGACGAAGCCTCTATGTCTATGGTTGACTGTATTTTTGCTCGAGTCGGTGCCGAAGATTCGCCTTTCAAAGGATTGTCGACTTTTATGGCTGAGATGATTGAAATGGCTTACATTATGAGGGTAATTTTTTTATTTTATAAATAATAATTAAACAATCATAACTAACAACATTGCAGTCACTATGTGACTGCCGTGACTTGTGAAGTATGAAAAATTAAAATTTTGCTTTATTAAATTATGACTTTTTTAAAATTGTATTGTACTTTCTTAAATATTGACATTTTTAAAAATATAAGCTCATCCCGATGTTACACTCATCAAGAGCTTTCATTTGAGTACCCACATGCATTTTGATATATTTTTCATATATTCCCATATATAAATATATAAAATATATGAAAAATTGATGTGGGTACTCAAATGAAAGGTATCGATGAGTATAACATCGGTATGAGCTTTTATCTTTAAAAATGTCAATAGTTCACAAGATACAAGGTCATTTCTTATTTAAGACCTTTGCAATGACACTAAATTTGACTAAAAAAAAACCGATTTTATCACGTGACTATCCTGAAAACAAAATTTTTCTTATTTTCTTAATAACATAGATAATAATGAAAAAAATTTTTTTTATAGACTGCAACATCAAATTCACTTATTTTAATCGATGAACTTGGTAGAGGAACGTCAACATACGACGGTCGAGGTCTAGCGTGGGCGATAGCTGAAGACTTGGCCAAAAATGTCCGAGCTTTTACATTTTTTGCGACTCACTTCCACGAGATAACCATCCTCGCTGAAAATATACCGACGGTAAAAAATTACCACGTAACAGCTCTGGTAAAAGGTGAAGACGTAGTTTTCTTGTACGCCGTCAAGGAAGGAGTCAGCGACCAAAGTTTTGGTATTAACGTTGCTCGTATGGTCAATCTACCCCCAGAAGTTATTGAATACGCGGAAAAGAAGCTCACAGATCTCGAAGAAAACCAGCACATTTATGAAGGATACTTCGAGGGTCCTTACAGCGCAGCTGAGAAAAGGAAGTTTGTGGTTGAAGCTGACGCACTTATTGAAGAATTTACTGGCAAATGCAAGGCCCTGGATTCGTCTCTGCCAGAAGACGAACTCATGAAAAAAATTAACGAGTACAAAGAAGAAATAGTCGGTCACAAAAATCCTTATATTGAGGCCTTATTGAAGAAATCCAAGCCGTCTATTTCTTAAAATTTTATGACATTAAAGTTAGCTGTCACTTGAGAATTTTTTAATTTTCTTTAACAAAAAAATTTGTTTTAAAAAATTGTATTTTTAATTTATTAAGAGTTCTACAAGTCCATTTTTTTAATAATTTTTTTTTTTGCTATAATTTGTTTGTTAAAAAAAATTAAAACAATTGTGAAGTGACAGCTAAATTTAATGTCATTAAAATTTTTGATTTTTCAATAAAATTTTATTATAAGTGTACGCGATAGATGATAAGAATTTTTTTATTCGATTTTTATATTTGTCAATGTTTAATAAGGCTATTGAGTAGTGTACTTAATTACCATATTTTTTGCTCAAGTTTATTTCATAATTTGTTACCTGAAGAATTATTGACGCGAAATAAAACAGCGCTGGATTAAAATCAATTATTTATAATTAAAGTATATTACTTCTAAAAATAAAGCATGTACATCAGTTTTATATTTATAAATTCAAATAGCCATATTATTTGCAGTATTAAAAAAACCAAGTGTTAAAATAAATAATTTCCGTTATAAATTAAAGATTTTTTTTCAATATTCTTCCACTTAACCAAATAATTATTTATTTTTTTTATTTACAATAAATTTAAGCCGTAAAATAATAAAAAAGAAAAGAACAATTAATTAAAGAAAAAACGTAGCCTTGAACTTGACTAGCGTATTGGTTCTTCAGGGAGTGTCAATTTTCCGCTCATTCGCTAACGTCGTCGCAAATAGAACACTCATAGAGCTACGAACGTTCTCACGATTGTTACTACATACTGATAATAAATTTATCAATTAACGGGTTTAGTGTGTATTTATTTAACTAAAATGGATCCAGCAGTGTTCCCCGAGGAGATATGGATAAAAATATTGTTATATTGTGATGTACCTGACATTATTGCATTCGGGAGTACCTGCAAATATTTAAGAAAAACATCTGACACCGACTATCTCTGGTAAGTTAGGTTAACTTTTATTTTTTATCTCTATAACAATTACTAACAATTAACGTACGGTAATTGTTAATTCAGTAATAATTTATCTAAGTGATAATTATTAAATAAAAATTTTATGTGTCAAAATATTATTTGACGTTTAATTTTTATTTTGCTTAAAATAAACGAAAGATAATTTTATGACATAAAAGTTTAGCTGTCACTTGACAATTTTTTTAATTTTCTTTAACAAAAAAATTTGTTCTAAAAAATTATTTTTAAAAAATTTTATTT
Source organism: Cotesia vestalis (assembly GCA_000956155.1). NCBI lineage: Eukaryota > Metazoa > Arthropoda > Insecta > Hymenoptera > Braconidae > Cotesia > Cotesia vestalis. The sequence continues at coordinate 39,825 of JZSA01001598.1, forward strand.
TCAAATTATTAAAATTTTTACAAGTCCATTTTTTTAATAATTTTTTTTTGCTGTAATTTATTTGTTAAAGAAAATTTTTAAAAATTGTGAAATGACAGCTAAATTTAATGTCATATAATTTTTATATTTTTATAAACTAATTGAATATTATTAAAATTTATTTTTAAAATAAATAGATTTTTATATATTTAAAAATTTTTTTTACATTCGCTTTCTTTTTTTACAAGTAAACACATTATCGGGTGTCGGCCGCCACTCATGAAATTTAAAGATGAGATTAAAGTTAGCAGTCACTAGAGAATTTTTTATTTTTTTTTTAACAAGCAAATTTCTTAAAAAATTATTTTGAAATGTCAGCTAACTTCATTTTGATTTTTATTTTTTTAAATTTCTACATGTCAATTTTTTTTTGCCATAATTTATTTGTTAAAAAAAAAATTCTAAAAATTATTGAATATCTGTTAAATTTAAGAAAATTAATTTAGCAGATATTTAATAATTTTTCTAATAAACAAATTATTACAGCAAATAAATGGACATTTAGAAATTTTAATAAATTAAA
>JZSA01001599.1:0-48517 GCA_000956155.1 Cotesia vestalis
TTAAAAAATGGTCAAGTGACAGTTAACTTTAATGTCATGCAAAATTTATTTGCATAATTTAAAGTAACAGACATTTTATAATTTCTGTATTATAGAAAAATTTTAAACTGTCACGTTTTTCTAAATTTTATTTATTTTTTTTTTTTTAATTTCTTAAACAATATCTTTCAATAATAATACGTATAAAATTAATTTTTATTTTTTATTTTATATTTATTAAATTAATTTAATTTTATTAAAAATTTTTTTTTCATCATATTTTTAACTTTTACTTTTTATAAATATTTAATTTTTAACAAAAAATAAAAATGTCAGATTTTTAAATAATTAATTTTTTTTTTTCTAGGAAAATGAAATGGCTACAATTACTATCAAAGGTACATTTTAAATTTCCTGATATAAAATGTCTCCAATTGCTCAGTGTAAGTTTCAAAGCAATGTGTTACCGCCTGCATATGGTGATTACTCTAAATGAGAACGTAAACGGAGGGACGTTTCCAAAATGCTACCACTGCAGCGGGTACACATGTCAGCGTAACTGCGTAGAGGGTTCTAGCGCAAAAGTTGTAATTGAAATCGGCAATAAATACACGTGGGTAATAACGCCACATTCTGGACTACGCAGGCACTTTTCGCTATTCGGAATCCCCAAGTGCGACAGTAAAACTCACGTACAAAACACGCATCCGCCGCCGGCTGATAAATTAAATGCAGGAGGAGGTACAAGTACGAGTAGTCGCATAAAGTCTGATTATAAATCTATAGCCAAGAAACTTAAATCGTTGAAACTGTCAGAGCTGACGACGACGAAGATACCGCGTCCAAGCGGGCCTTTCTGCGTTTTTTGCAATTCTGTTAAACTTTATAGGGAAAAAAAAAGGTTGATAACACACCCGCTGGAAGCGATGTGCTACACCCGAGCTAATCCACTTTACCAGAAACTAGTAAATGGATATTGCACGGACACCATTGAGGTCCTTGGAATTCCCAATGTTGACGTGGTTAGTCCAGCAGAGGCATTACTCAGCGACGGGTCTTTTTCAGTTTTAAGGACATTTGTTGATCACTTGTTCCACCAAATGGAACTGACGGCTACGTTGCGGAAACCAAACGCAGTATTGATGTTTTGCGAACCGCTGGCAATGCAGCCAGTGCTGAGGAAACAGTTGCTGCACTATCTTTTCCAAGAAGTTAAAGTAGCGAGGTAATTTCTTAATTATAATTAAATATTTATTAGCAACCTTGCAGTCACTATGTGACTGCTGTAACTTGTGAACTATAAATAATTAAAATTTTGCTTTATTAAATAATGACTTTCGTTAAATTGCACTGTACTTTTTTAACTATTAACGTTTTTAAAAATATAAGCTCATCCCGATGTTAAACTCATCAAGAGCTTTCATTTGAGTACCCACATGCATTTTTATATATTTTTCATATATACATATATATAATATATATAAATATATGAAAAAATGATATGGATACTTAAATGAAAGGTCTTGATGAGCGTAGCATCGGGATGAGCTTATATCTTTAAAAATGTCAATAGTTCACAAGATACAAGGCCATTTCTAAATAATGTAGATGAGTAAAATGTAAGAGATATAGTTTACCAGCTATTGATTGATTGCTCTGATTTTATTTTCAGAGTATGCTTAGTTCCAAAGCCATTAGCGGCTTGTGCGATGCTAGACGTCGAGACGTGTGTGGTGGTTGACAGCGGAGCACTCAGCACGACTGTCGCGGTGGTTATTGGAGGACGAGTGATTCCGCATCGCTGGCGATTGCTTCCAGTAGGCGGATGGCACGTTGCTTATCATCTCAAACAAGCGATGCACTGGCAACCTAAAGAGTATCACCAGATACCGATCTCTCATCTTGACACCATGGCGGTCAAGGAAAGGTGTAGGTTGAGTTATAATATTGAGAGCGAGGAACTCAGGAAGGGACCTACCAAAAGGGAGCATATTAATTTGAGAGTTGATAGTTACGCTGAGTATAAACAGTTTTGGGTAAATATTTTAGTTTTATTTATTTATTTATTTATTTATTTTTTTTTTTCAGACAATGTTTTTGTTGAATTTTTAGATTAAATTCTATGATAGTGTACAAGATTGAAGTATAATTATGTAATTCAGAAGTTATATTTTGTGCAGTAATTGAAAGTTGCGGTGTAGAATATTCAATTGTGAAATAGCGGATAACTAATTCAGTGACAGTAGAAAATATTTAAGCTTAAAACAATTCAATCAATAATGATTGTTGATTTAAGACATCTCGGTATAATTTTTTATTCAAATATTGATTTTATAGTAATAACGACACTCAAATTAATTTTTTTTTCAATTCGTGATAGTATCAATTAAAAAACATTGTCTAAAATTATTAAAAAAAAAAAAAAAATTAATTACTAATACAAATAAAAATTTTTAGAAAGTGTCATTAGGTCCAGAGTTATATGTAGCGCCAGAGATGATGTACATCAGTCTAGGTCTACCACAAATAATAAAAGATGTAACAGCCGGCTTATCAGAAAATACGATGCAAGATTGTTTATCACACATCCTTCTCACAGGTGGTAATACTGATCTAGCAGGCTTTGCATTGAGATTAAAAAAAGATTTACGCGAGACATTACCCGAGTATGAGTCTGTTCTCGAAGTAAGAAGCTGTCCCGGTACACACAGTTGGAATGTCGCTATGGGCTCCACATATGTTCCGTTAGCAGTACATCCCGGTAATTATTTTTGTCATCACCACTTGCTCTTAACATAATTACTTTGTTGTTTATTATTATGCACATATTTATTTTCAGATAAAACACCACCTGAGTATGTTGAAGGCAATCCATTTTGGTTATCCCGCGAAGAATATGTTCTCTTTGGTTGTCAATCATTGGAATAAGTATTTACTCAATTAAAAGCAATTTATTATTAAGAATTAAACAATTCACCAATCATCTCATTGAAAATGAATCGGCTAATTAAAACGGTTAATAAAGTAATCGTGTAATTGAAACAAATTCGTCCTAAAGGAATACGATTTTTCTATTTAAAAATTTTAAAAATCGTATAATGTTGAACCGACTAAATATAGTTTATCTCACGTTACAAATTAACTAAAATAAACTATGTTTATTAAACGATTTAAAAAATTAATCATAAATTGAAAATTAAATTTAGTCATTGATACATATGACAGTAATGTCGCGTTACTGATGTCAAAAGGACGTATAAAAAAATTTTTTTTTCTCCAACCAACCAAAAAATATTTATAACATTCAGATTCTCTGCAAATAAAATGAATAGAAGAGTCATTATTTATACCAGTGTTATAACTTTTTTTTTTTTAAGGCTAATAATTAATTATGATTAAAAAAAAATGACATGTCCTTTTAGCTTTAGAATTTTTTTGTCTTAGAGCCAAAAGGGCGTATCAAAAAAAAATTTTTTTTTTTCATTTTTTTACAGATTTCAACATTATAAAAATTTTCGGGTTAGTTGGAGTGAAAAAAAATTTTTTATATGCCCTTTTTGGCTCTGCAGAGCCAAAAATTAGTAACGCGATATATTTGGCACTTGAAACTGATTTAAATAATTTATAAACGCGAAACGCGAATTGATAATTGATAATTGAAGTAATATATATGATGATCGTTAAACTATAAGTAAAAGTAATTAATAGATTTTGTTATTTTATTTTTGAATTTTGTTGAATATTTAGAGTATAATATTAGAAATTAATATATTGAAGAACCAAATGACTTATATATTATAAATTATAATTATAAATTGTTTTTTTTTTTTTGTTTACTGCTGATACGTTCGATCTGTACATAAATAATTTATTGTATATGATCTACAAAACTTACCCAGTGGCAAAGCGAACAAATTTAGACTTTTATTTTTACTTTTCAAATTAAGTTGACATAATTATTAGTGTAAATTATTTTAAAGAACATTTCTTTGTTATTATAGAGGGTCAACATAAATTTGAAATTACTAGATAGGTAAATAAATTTTTATAAAAATTATAGCCTATTGTATTGTTCAATGATTTTTTGATTTAATATGAACTGTAAACTGGCGAGTTTTGTAAATCGAATACGGTAGTTCTTAATCGACATGTAAATAAATAAGATGATATGTATGCTTACCGCGAGAAATAATAAAAAGAAGTAATAAAAAATAGAGAATCTAATAATGTAGATTGAAAGCTTAATCAAAACGAGTATTAGTGTCGACTTTTCGTCTACTTTGTAAATTTATATGAGAAACTTCTTGCCAAACAATAAAGACAATTATATATTATAGTCTCAATTATAAGTAATAAAAATACATAATATATAAACAAATGAATAATAGGGATCCTTCTAGTCAAACGCGCTTGACGTTGTTTATTAATTAATAATTACTATTATTGAATATTAATAATTTAAATTAAATTGTTTTCTCGATGTGTAAAAAATTAAAATAGTTTTATTGTGATTTTACATACATATTCACCAAGTTAGGTATGTTATCGATATATATATTCTATAAAAAAAAAAAAAAAATATTTTAATATTATTGTTTGTTATATTTATAATTGCGTTGAATCTCATCGACATTTTAATATTCCATCCACATTCCATTAAAATCATTTTGTTTTTTTATTTTTATTTAAATGTCTATTTTATTTTTAAAGATTATTAATATTTTTGTTTTATTTTATTTTACTGTAAATAAATAATATATTATATTAATTGATTTTATTTTTACAATATTTATTTAATAAAAACATCAGAGTACATATTATATATATATATATATATATATATATATAATGTAGACTACATGAGGTATATACACACATACATGCACGCATGTATTTTTATTAAAACTTAAATTTGCTCTATATGTTAATTAATTAATTAATAATAATTAATTACTTATTACAAGATTGAATGCTTTGTGAATAAAAATCTTTTTCATTTATATCTTTAATTATAACATTTGTAACAGATGTACGTAATAAAGTAATAAATCATTGGTTTTTAAAACTTGGTAATTTTTCGTTTTTTTTTTTATTTTTTTTTTTCTTTAATAATTAAGCTCAAAATAATTTCAACGGAGTTTATTTATTTTTTTCTGTACATTAACTACGATAGTAAGAAAAGATTATTATAAATTCATTTCTATGGCGTACATTGTATTTACAATTTTTTATGGTATATTCTTAATTACTAAAATTCCACATGAAAATTTATAAAATTGGTGTGTTGGTTATTTAATTTTAATTCATAGATCGAAGCGTGAATTTAATAGCGCTTAAATAATGTCTAATCATGAACTGCGTCAGAAAAAAATAGTTTTTTTTATTCATACTAAATATACACTTCAGTTTTCATCATTAAAAAATATAATAATACTGAAAATGAGGTCAGTTATCAATTAAAAAAATTTTTTTAACAAATTAATTACAATAAAAAAATGCTTTTAAAAATTTTCGTTTGTAATTTTTATTTGTTTTCACATGTGAAACTTTTTATTAAAATTTTTTTTTAATAATTTAATTGCTATAAAATGTAATGTAAATTTTATAATGGATATTAAAAAAAATTGTTAAAATTTTTTTTTGTAATTTTGAAATATCTTGCTGAATTTTCATTTTTCATCAAACAGACTTTTGAGATATATTTAATATAATATAAAAAGAATTTTTTTCTGGTACAGCTTAATGTAATCTAATTTTAATAATTATAATACAGATTTTTAAAATTTTTTTTCGCAATTATATTGAAGAAATAAATTTCTAATCTAGAAGGCACAATTGTATCCTTCAAATAAAATTTAAATTAAAATGTATGTAATTACTAAAGTACGTATTCTATAATTTAAATTATTTTTGGAACCAATTATCAAAAAATTTTCTGTTATTATAACAAAATACATACAAAAAATGTAGAGATTGTATAAAACATTGGTTTCACCCTAAAAATTTTAACAGCGCCAAAAAAATAGTAAAAAATTTAAAATCTTTATAAATTCAATTAATCAATAATTGGCAACAATAATTATAATCAGTACTTACACGATCATAATGAAAAAAATAATTAGACTTAAACATAATATGAAGGAGCTAGATGCAGACGTAGATGATGAAATAAATGATTTGTGATCGAATAAACTAAAGAACCTCAACAACAAGAGGATTTTGTGGGTTCACCTTCGGCTAGATTGAAATCTAAGCCACCGGGGCGTGCAAATCCAGTCTTAATTCCGTCCCAGCCATCTTCGATCTTGTATTCGCCGGTTTTGATTCTGTTGTAGACTTCTTGGGTCACGGCGCGAAACGCTTCAGTAACATTTACTCCGGTCTTGGCGCTCGTTTCAACATGGTGAACGCCGTGTTGATCAGCAAAGGCCCGGGCTTCTTCCTTAGATACCTCACGTCTACCTCCATTAGTAACTAGATCTAATTTGCAACCCACAAGAGCAAATACTGGGCGATGAGGTTCGATATGACGACGCGCTTCCATCATCCATTGGGGAATGTGCTCGAAGCTTGCTCTATTACAAACATCATACACCAATAATGCTCCAACTGAGTTACGGTAATATGATTTTGTTATTGACCTGAAAAAATTCATTTGTTAGTATTTATTATTATTTATATTTTAAAACAATTAACGATTACTTAGGTACTGCTGAAATTTCAGAGTGAATTTTTTTAATTGCAAAAATTAAACATTGTACAGGAAATATGTAATATAATGCAATATATCATTTTTTATTTTATAATTATCTATTTTATATAGAAAAGATAATGATCGCGATATCTGATAATTGCTATACAATGTAACATTGATAAAAAAATTAATTTCATACTCTATTTTTGTTTGAAAGTTATAACTACTAATTATTTAGAAAATTACATCACTGCTATTGAATAAAAAAAAAAGGTAATTATTTACAAGTAGGGTCCACCCTATTTTTGGCCATATCTAGGTGAAAAATTAACATTTTGCAATTTTTTTTATTCTTCTTGTTTTTTACGGCACTTTTATGATGAAAATTATCGTGAAAGAAAAAAATAAAGATTTCGATAGCTTTTTTGCCTTTAAAAGCTGGAAAAATTTTGGCTCTCATGTTTTTGGATAAAATTTTTATTTTATCTTTTTTTGATGTTTTGGATATATTTTTTTTTTTTTGAAGAGTACATAAAAAAATGAGCAATTAAAAAAAAGTTGAATATCAAAATTTTATAAAAAATTTATAAATTTTTTTTTAAATTTGTAAAATTATGGTAATCAACTTTTTTTTTTAACTATTCATTTTTTGTCTATTTAAAAAAAAAAATATATCAAAATTTTCGAAAAAAAATTTCGTTCAAAAAAATGAAAATTAATTACAAAAAAAATATTTATAAACATAACACTGAAGTTGACAGACTTTAAAAATTTTTTAGAATTTAGTTTATTATTATTTTTTTAGAATTAAATTGTTAAAAAAAATATTAATTAAAAAGTTTCACATGTGAAAATTAATAAAAATTACAAGTGAAAATTTTTAGAAGGATTTTTTTATTGTAATTAATTTGTTAAAAAAATTTTTAAAATTAACAGCTGACTGCTAACTTCAGTATTATTTGTAAACCCACTCTAATTAATCAGTAATTAAAACTGTGCCTTGCAAAAAATTACCTAAAACGTTCCTGGCCAGCTGTATCCCACAGTTGTAATTTGATCCTTGTACCATCATCGACGTCTATCAGTCGTGCAAAAAAATCAACACCCACAGTTGGGTCTGAAAGCTACAAAAAAAAAAATAAAATTATTTACATTAATTACTTCAATATTTTTATGCATGAAATAATAAATAATTTAACATATATATTTTTACTTTAATAATTAATATAAATTACTAAATAAAAATTTTCTGTATAAATATTTGTTACAAACAAAATAAAGATAAAAATAACAGCTGATAAAAATAAAACAATGACTTGTTGAATTAGAAGATAATGCTAATTAGTGTATAAGTAAAACCAGCAAGTACATTTATTGAGAATAAAAATTGAAAAAATGATAACTACGCATTAATAACAAAGCTAACCTTTAAAACACAGAATCTAGGTGGACATTTTATATTTATACACAAAATTGCACAATTGACAATTGGAATAAATTCTTAAAATAGACTGACAACGTTGTACTGAACTTCTGGGGAATCATTTACTTGATTAAAAATAAATAAATAAAAATTTAATGTCTATCAAAATAAACTTTTATTGTATAACACTGAAGTTGACAGACATTGAAAATTTTTTTATAATTTTATGACAATTAAATTATTAGAAAAAAAAATTGATTAAAAAATTTTACATGTAAAAATTACAAGTGAAAATTTTTAGAATTATTTTTTTTTTTTATAATTGATTTGTTATAAAAATTTTTAAAATTAACAGCTGACAACTAACTTCACTATCATTTTATTGTCATAGCTCCAACTCGTAGCGTTAAAAAACAAACATCGTAAATTTAAAGCTAAAAATAATAATAAAATTAAATGCGTAATCACCTCTGCAAATTTTCCATCCGTAAAATATTTAAGCAAGGAGCTTTTTCCAACAGTACTGTCACCAATGAGTATTAGTCGAAATTGATAATCAAAAATAGGCTCCACCATATTGGTAATTTTCTAAAATTTAAGGAAAATTTCAAGTCGATTCAATAAGTAGCAACTTCATGCGTCTTCAATTAATCCCAACAACAACAACAATGACAATGACAGTAAGTAGTTTAAATTTATAAATTATAATTCAACTTGAAACATTAAAAGTTTGTTTTTTTTTTTTTTTTCTACACCAGCATCATCACCAGCAAAATAAGAAGCAGATCACAGTAATACTCAGAGTCTCAGCTGACCGTAACATATTAATAGGTTTTACACATTCTAACTCACAATAGCAACTGATGACTAAAAGAAAATTGAGAGAGATAAATATATACAGTGATGATATACATAATATGAATTTACTGACTTGCGCATTCAGGAGTATTGACAGCGGGATAACTTAATATTTACATAAAATATACTATTACAATACTTACACTTACTACTACTTTTGATACTTGATACTTTATTTTATATTTATTTGTACAGATACATTACATGCTATTTCCACTTTGTTATCAAATCTAACTTATTATATTTAAAGCATCAATTATCAATCTTGTCATTATTTCATTCTATTTTGTAATTTAATATTCTTTGTGTTGTCATACAAGAATTAATTCACTTTAACGCACAATTGTATTTAGATTAGAATGACTTAAAAAAATTTTATTTTAAAAATTACTTATAGCTATATAAAAATTCTTTCATACTATTCCATAGAAATTTTTTTAATTAATTATTAATTATAAATAAAAAAAGATCATAATTTTTATACATAAATCAAAAACTTCATTCAATCTTCTGTGATACTAAAATTAGCTGACAATGATTTTTGATTTTTTTTCATTAATTAAATTTGAATTAAAAAAATATTTTTAGAAAGTTGCCCGCATAACTTTTAAAATTTTTTATAGGTGAAATTTTTTTTTTAATTTTTTAAAAATTATTTTTCAATAAAATAAATTATAAAAATTTTTAAATTTCGGATAATTTAATACGACATTAAAGTTACCAGTCACTAGAGAATTTTTAAATTTTATTTAATAAAAAAATTTTTTCCAAAAAATTATTTAAAAAAAATTGCATTTTTAATTTTTTAAAATTTCTAAATATCAATTTTTTTTCCTAATTGTTTTTTGCCATAATTTATTTGTTAGAAAACTTAAGATATTAAAAGTTTTACTACTACAACTAAACAACTAGTTTCAATTAAAAACAAATAATTAAGTTTATTATATGGTTTATTGTTAATTTTAACAAAATAGTTGCTACATTCCGCGAAGTATTTTTTTACAGTATGTACAAAATATTTTTTTCAAATATAAAAACATATTTATGTAAAGAGATTATAAAAAGATTGAAAGTGTAAAATTACTGAAGACATGATAGTTTATAAACAAAGTCAAAAATCTATTTGTTTCTAATCACTACTTAAGGCGGCTTTCAATTTTTCCTCCAACAATTGACTAGATAACGAGTGTTGGGACAACAAAGCTTCTAACTTCATAGAAGCATTATGAATATCTTCAGTATCAATTTCGGGTTTATCTTCTTCGATTGAACAGAAACTTTCATACTTTTGAATCTCCGCCATAGTCTCAGCTCTGTTTTCAGTCAGTCGCAGCTTTTTGTTCACTGGTTCGACGAATGCTTGTTCGCTGAACTTGGGTTTGACGTTCATCAAGGTACTGGATTTTAACCACCAGGGCAATGTACAAAAATGCTTGAAGTGATTTCTATTGAAAACCACTCGTACTTCTGGATCAATATTTTTTATTTTTTGCTTTGTTATTTCAATAACAATCTGGATGAAATTTAACGTTTCGTTTCTGTCGATCATGAGGAATAGTCTGTTCATTATATTTGATGATGAATAATTTTCCTTAAGAGCTTTTTTACTGTAGCTCAAGATTGATTTGTGAAGTTGTGTTGGATCGCTGATAGGCCACTCGAATCTAAGACAAAATAAAATTTATAAGAAATTAAATTTTACTGCGTAGGTAGTTTAATTACGTCACAAGTATAGTAATGGTATTTCTAATAATAAACTACTGCCTTATTTAGAATGGAAAGGTCGTTTGGTATTTCGATAAAAAGGTTATTTCAAAATGAATTTGGTCACTGAATTTTTAAATAAATTCTAAAGAATCATTAAAAATTTTATTTTAATTAAATATAACAAATTAACTCTGATAAATTAAGAAATATAATTTTTGGATTATAAATTTCATGATAATTGGTTATTTGATAGCATTTAATTTTTTTAATTAGAATAAAATTGCAAGTGTCAATAACTGGGTCATTTACCTTAGTGTAAAATAAATACTTACGGCCAAGGTGGTAAAGATAAATTATTAATAGTCCGCTCAATAAGAACCCGCTGTTCTTCATTCTTCCAGTCATCATTAAAATAATCATAAGTACAAGGCAATGTGAATTCCTTCGGCAAAAAGGGTTTCAATTCATCAGGAAAGCTGGTATGCAGCGTGTTCTCCGGATCCAGTACAATATCAATCAAATGACTGATAGTTTCATTATGAAGATCAACCACGAACTTAGGGTCCTCCAATGCTGTCGACAAGATAGAACTATACGAAGCATGTCCAGTTATCCTGAGCCACAATTCTTCCGTCAAGCAAGTATCAACAACTTGATAAAGCGAGTCCATTTCCAGAGGCACCGGCGGTGATTTGTTCATAGTCAGCCAGCGTACCGCAGTCTGAGTTAGTTTCAACAAAATGCTTTCGTCGATAACTTTCTCGCGATGTATCACGTACTCTGATAAATAACCAGATTTAACAAGACTTTTAAGCTCCGCCGTAGGCTCGACATTGGTACTGGATTCGGCATCGGCTCCAATTATGACTAAAACTAAGGGGAACGCCATTAATTTTTGTCTCGCTAGCACAGATTTAGTCAGTCTTCGAGCAACAACTTTCGCATCTTCATCCACCGTAGAGATAAGAAATAATCCGTCATTTCCCGTGTAGTTATGATCTTCAAGAACACCTTCCACATTTTTTATACACATCGCCAGAGTTTCATATGGATTTGGCTGATAAATTTTAACAATCGGATCCATGGAAGGGTCCCGTGGACACAGATACTCTGTCATTATTTTCTGATATCTACGAAGAAGAGGTCGCTGATCCAACAAAGGCCACGAGATAATCATCTTCCAGTAAGAGATGGGTGTTGTTTCAATGTCGAGTGTCTTCGCATTCTCTTTTATTCCCAGGTAAGCCGTTACCTCCACTGGATCAATAAATTTTCTACTGTCACAAGACTCTTTAGATGTATACCGGTTTCGCATAAGTTCAATGACTAATTTTTGCTCTTTACTGAACATACTCTTTGCACATTGATTCAAACTCTGATGCGATAGCCAGACCGGAGTATTTACCAGAGCTCGACGTTGACCTCTGTTTCTTATAACTTTTTTTCGCCAGATTTTTACATACTTACAAACGATTCTTTTCTTCACGCGTTTACTCAGTTCTTCAACTTTTTTTTCAATGTACAATTCGTTGTCTAAAATCGACCGACAGTTATCGTTGATCACGTGATCAAGTATATTTTCAAAAATTTTCTCACAATTCCTTTCAAAAATTTTCGATTCCTCAATCACTTCTTTCAAAACAGCGGTGCTCAGAGTATTAATAACATCTTGTTCTAATTCTTTGGCTATGCATTCAGAAGTTTCCTCCACTTTTCTCAAAAATTCGGCTCTATCTTTTTCTTCATTTTCTTTCTTCTTTCCTTCTATCGCTACGTCTTCTGAAACAACAGGAACTGTTGTGGAGCTTAATTTAAAATTACTTGAGCTGTTACCGAATATTGATGAAGTCACTGGTATAGTAGCTGGCTGACTTGTTGAAGATTGTCCAGAAAATAACGATCGTGGCTCAGAAAATCCCGACTCTGGTTTTGAAAATATACTTTTCAGAGGATGTGCATTGACACCGTCTTTTGATTGAGTTGTTGTAAAAAAAGATGAAGAGTGGCTCGTAGACTGAGTAAATATCTGTAATGAATTAAAAAATTATTATTAAGATAATGACCACGTTTGCTGAGTTGATAGTTGCGTGTTTTAACTGGGATTCCAATAGAGATATTTAAAACTGTGTAAACAATGTTGTGAAGAATCAATGACAATTTTTTTCAAAAATATTTATATATAACTATTTTTTATTCATAAATCGAATTTTTTATCAAATTGGCGCGCAAACTTTTTTTCAATAAAAAAAATTTGAGAAAATCTTAAAATTGTCAGTTACTGTGTTTTGAAATTGGGCAGCTAACTTAATTATGATGGTCCGTAGGGAGGACTCGCTCTAGGATCAAAATTTAATAAATAAATAAATAATGTCACATAAAATCAATTTTTACATACCGTTGAGTTGAAGACTTGATTTTTCTTCGAGCTGTCCGTAACATCAAATAGAGTTTTCGCCTCTTTCACTCCAGGCTTTAGAATTTCAGAAGAATCTTCTGAAAATTTACTAAACTTAACCGATGAAAAATTATCAGAAAAAAGAATCTTCGGTTTACGCTCAAACGTCTGAGGCAATCCAGTGTCCGAAGTTTCTTCCTCCACGAATTCATAGGGATCAGTTTTTTCAATTTCGTCAGCATCTTCAACTTCTTCCTCTTCCCCAACCTCCTCCTCCTCTTCTTCAACTTCCTCTTCCTGTTCTTCTTCCATCTCCTCATCCTCAACTTCTCCTTCATCTTTATCAACTCCTCCTTCTGGCTTTTCCTCAAAAGTTTCTTCCATATCCACTTCAATAACTTCCTCCGCTTCACCATTTTGGTCAGAAGCATTTATCGCCTCCGCTTTGAGGTAACCGTGCACATCAAAGCTGCAATGTGGCCTGTGATTTAGGTACAACTGCTCAGGCATAGTGTCTCCGGCGATACACTGTCCTATTGAATAATTCATTTTAATTCTCTTGGATTGAACAAGGCTTTTAGCCCTCAGCTGGCAAGAAACTGGTGGCGGCAAACAAATATTTTTTCTATCTATCAAAATGTACATCTCGTCCTCAGTGATACTGAGCCCGGCTTGCTCACAAAAGTCTATGGCTTCGTTCTCGTCCTCGAACCCCAGCATGTCAATAAACTCGTACAGCGGAAACGAAGTGGAGGAAGTTCTGCAGAAAGCTTTTATCATTACGGACAGCGCTTCAACTCTGACCTGTAAAAAGTATCTAATTAGTATAGAAGCATTCAAATACGTGGTACTTCTCACGAGCTTGAAAAACTTTATCCAATTTTTGGCCTGAATCGAGCCATGAACTCTTATTGCAAAATTAACTTGCGGCGACTTCCTTATTGACTCCGGTAACGTCTGCAAATCCCACATGAAATTCGAATTATTTAAATTAAGCAAAATGATATACGCGCGAAACTCCGCTTCATTCTTACAGACTACTCCCTTTTCTCTCAAATCAGCATACATGTACTTGAGAGTCTGCAAGCACTTGGTTAAATTCTCAGTGTTGATTTTCCCATCGAAGACAGACAACTCTTCTGCGCAAAGCCGCTCGCTGGATACAATATGAAACCTGGCGCACTGCTCCACAAGAGCCACCGACTCCAGACAGCAAAGTTCTTGCTGTGTGATGTCCTTCCTGATACCGCGGGTCCTGTCCCACATAAAGTGATACCACTCGGCGAGATTGGTGCCATTCTCCTCACACAAATCCGCAATCTCGTGCAACAGGTAACTCATAGTCATCTTGAGGATGTTAACTGGCCGTAAATCTTGGGGCATCGGTTCCTCCTGGTCCGCAGAGGACCTCGAGTACTGTTTCACCGCAACCTGATGGTCGATTTTATATTCGTTGCCTTCGATCAATTCGTAAGCCGAAACCTGCCGCTGGAATTCCCTCATAAGTCTCTCTTTCTCTGGACACATGTCAGGACAGGTTCCTCGCGTGACTTTGGCCATCGAGAGCGTGTGAATTTTGGCCTTCTTCAACCGCATCAACCGGTCCCGGGCCTCCAATATCTTGTACCGATCCTCGGAAGTGTTACCTGCTTGAGTTATTATTTTTCTGAGCTCTGTCACGGAAACATTAGAGGACATGTACGAGGGAATCTGAGACTCGACCTCTTTTTTCTCTTTTGATGATTTTACGTTTTCCATATTTTTTTCATTTAATTTACTGGATTCTTTACCTGAATTTACTTTTGTTTTTTTATTTGTACTTGTAGAAAAAACAACACCTTCGGAATTTTTTTCTCCGGGCAGGTTATATTCTAACCCCGACATCGCCTCCAACTCTGATTTTACCTCATCATCCTCAATATTTGATAAATATGAGGCTATTATTTTGTTAACATCTTTTTTCTTCACCACACCTTTGGCAAACATTTTTTTTATTTTGTCAACTTATTCTGTCTGTTATTATTACATTTGATAACACTCAATCACTTTCAAATCAACGTATTTATTTCAAACAACAACAATTTCTCTGCTCTGAAGTTACTTGATGTTTAATTTCAAAACTACTGCCCTCTAGTTTAAAAACGCGGGGTTTTTTAAATTTTTTAAATTACAATATTGCCAAATGACAGTTCGTAAATCCACGAATTTTTATAACACTGAAGTTGACAGATATTAAAAATTTTTTTTTGGAATTTTATAGCAATTAAATTATTAAAAAGTTTTACATGTGAAAATTAATAAAAATTACAAGTGAAAATTTTTAGAAGCATTTTTTTTGTAATTTATTTATTAAAAAAATTATTAAAATTATTAAATGACATTAAAGTTAGCTGTCACTTAATAATTATTTAATGTTCTTTAACAAAAAAATTTGTTCTAAAAAATTATTTTTAAAAAATTGCATTTTTAATTTGTTAAAATTTCTACAAGTCCATTTTTTTAATAATTTTTTTTTGCTATAATTTATTTCTTAAAAAAAATTAAAACAATTGTGAAGTGACAGCTAAATTTAATGCCATAAATTTTGACAACTGTGCAATTTTGACTGAATGTAATTTACCACAAAAAAAATTATAAAAAAAAAAATTATTTTTAAAAGAATCTATATTATCGACTATGACAATGACGTCATCGTGATAATTTTCATGCTCACGCTTTCTCTCTCATTCGTCATTATTTATCTTTTATGTATAAGTGATGTAAGTGTATACACACTGAAAAATATTAAGTAATTGTTGATATAAAAATAATAATTAACAATGTTTAAGTAATCAAAGATTTTAACTGAATGTTAACAAGTGGAATTTATTTTTAATTGCAAAAGATCAAAACAATTCACTAGTATTATTTATTATTATTATTATTACTTGTTATTATTATTATTGTAGCATCATTATCGTATGTAAGTGATATTCAAAAGGTATTGAATTGTTGATTGTTAAATACGAGTATATATCAAAAGGTAATAACAATAACAGTAGCAGTAAAAAACTTATTTATTACACACTACCTCAGTAACCAGTCAATTAAAATGTATTAACTCTTTTACAATTATTTGTTTTAAATTTAGACATTTAATTGTACGTCTTAGTTAATAAATGAGAAGTTAAAAATAATTTTTTTACGCGTGTTAGTTTATTTTTAGCCTTATTCAGATTCAGCATTTGTTTACAAACAACTTCCATTTTTTCTGACAGCTTGATATTGTATTCTTTGAATAGTGCAATCAATATTTTTTTGTGTAGATTTATTTGTTGACAAGTAAAATATGGATCAGCGTCAACCAGCTTTGGGGGACGAGGAAGAAAAATATGAAAATATAATTATCAATGAAGTCGATGGTCTACCAAATTTACACCCCAACTATCAGCAACTGGAACTCGAGTTCGAAGAAGATAAAGATCGGACGAATACAAGGTCTCTTGATGAGCTGGTGCACGATGAGGATTTACCTACGTCTGTTATTGTAACAAATGTCGATCCACGTGTGTTTAAATCTAATGAACTTAAGGTAACTGTTTATTTATTTTATAATACTGAAGTTAGAGGTCAGCTGTCAATTTTAAAAATTAATTACAATAAAAAAATGCTTCTAAAAATTTTCACTTGTAATTTTTATTAATTTTCACATGTGAAACTTTTTAATTAAATTTTTTTTTAATAATTTAATTGCTATAAAATTCCAAAAAAATTTTTAATATCTGTCAACTTCAGTGTTATTATTTATTTTATAATATTTACTAAATAACACTGAGACAAAAAATATGTGATTTTTATTTTATTTTATCACTATTTATTTACAGGCTGAAATTGAAGAATTGTTTAAACAGTTTGGCGAAAACGCGTCGTTTCAATACTTCAAATCGTTCAGAAGAATGAGGGTGAATTATAATTTACCAAGTGCTGCTGCTCATGCGAGGATACAGTTACACCAAGCTAAATTTGGGGATACAAATATAAATTGTTATTTTGCTCAGCCTGTTACGCCAATAGGTTTGTAATTATCCTTGAAATGATAATTTTTACTAATGAAAAAAAAATTAATCATTATTCCATTTATTAAAATGGTTAATTTTGTATAGATATCGAAGATCGGCATCTTCATCCACCAGCATTAACAAAACAGTTCTTAATTTCGCCTCCAGCATCACCACCTGTTGGCTGGGAACCTAGACCTGAGGATGAACCACTAGTTAATCATGATTTATTAGCAGCTATTGCAAATTTATCACCAGGTATTAATTAATTTGTTAAAGTTTATTATTTCACTATTAATTGACTCAATAATTGAAGTCATAAAAGTACAGATTAATTATATTACAGATAATTATTGTTGTATTTTTTTGAGCTATTAGATATTTTAGAGCTTGAAATTGAAAAAAAAAAAAAGGTAATTATTTACAAATGGGTCCACTTTATTTTTAGCCATATCTAGGCGAAAAATTAACATTTTTTTATTTTTTTTTTAATTCTGCTTGAAAGGAAAATTAAAATGGTGACTCCACTTGTAAATAATTACCAAAAAAAATTAATATGCAGTAGAAAGTAAAAATAAAAAAAATATTTGCAGGAGGAACTCATGAAATACATCCAGGTGGATCCGGACAACCAGGAATAGTCGTGCACGTATGTGAAAATTCCTCTGAAAACTCAATAAAAAAACTCCCTATACAACATACACGGTGTCCGGAATATTAAATAATAATCAAAGGGTAAGTGTCGTCCACGATGGCTATAAATTGTTAACAATCCATCCAAGTGATATTATAAAAAAAAAACTACAAGATATCATGCATAAAAACAGTTAACAAGCCACGATAAATTGTTAATTGTTCGATGCAACAAAAAATAAATTCCACTAAATAATAAATGCTGTTAATTCACAAATAAATTTTTATGTGAGTGTGTGGACACGTCTCAGTATTCAAATAAGGTAAATCAATTAAAACTATTAAAAAAAAAAAAAAAAAAAAAAAAATGAAATAAGTCAATTCAACTATCAGCTATATCTACTTGTTTTTTCTTCGTTTAAAAATGATAATACGGTGTCTCAATGAAAGAATCTCTTATGCTCATTATTGTAACTTACAACTGTAACTTATAACTACGCTAAAGTAACAGTCAATTTTATGACTAATGTTCGTAAATAGGAATCAAACATGCAACAAAATAATAATAAAGTAGGCTACTGAGTTTATGATAAAAGATAAAATAATAATGAGACCAAAGATTTGATCATAAAATACTATATCAAAATTCCGATGGTATTCATTATAAATATTTATTGATGAAAAAATTAATTGAATAAAGAAATAAAAATGTAAGCATAATTATGATAAGATCTTTGATGTTTTGTGCTTAAAATCATAACATTTTGGCTGTAATCAGGAACCCCAATTAAAGGACATTCACTGTTATGCTTCTAATTATCTCTAGCTCTATGTAAATCTATGTAAAATTTTAAATGATCACTTAAAAATTAAAAAAAAAAAAAAAATACATATGTAGAAGAAAAATTATCAAGCTTATGCTCAAGACATCGAATTGAAAAGGCTAATTGTAACTTAATAAATTATCATAAAAATAATTTATAATTACTCAGAGATCAAGAAATTATCCGCATACTCAAGCATTGAAGTAAAGATTTTCGTGTAATTATATCATCAAATTGATATCAAAGTTCGCTATAATTACTGCTAAATTTTGATGATCTACTCTTTAAAATTATCAATGTTGACTGTATCTTAAATCTTAAATAAATCTAAATACAGAAATAAAAATAAAATTAAAAACTCTAAATATAATAGATAGTTTACAATCTATTTATCTACTTAAATAGGCATTGATGTTAATGTGAATTCAAGCAAAATGTGTGATTTGGATGTCTGGTACATCCTGAATGAAAATAATTTCTTTCAAAAAAATATACACTCAAAATGTTAAGACAAAATGAAGATTTATGTAATTATATGTATGCGTGTGTGAAATGTGTTACATATTTATTTATGTACACACATGTAAGTTAACATGATTATGTACAAACAAAAAGGCATCATAAATTATTTATTCTTGAAAAAAAGATGCACTGAATTTAAAATCATCAATTATTAAATTGATTGTTTTTTTTTTTCAAGTCGTTAAGAACCAGTCCATTTGTGTGGATTTATTGTTATCAGAAGATTATCGACTGTTGAAATTGTAATTAAATGAAATCAAATATAAAGTGTATAATAAATCTAATTGTTTGATAATTTATTTATAGACTAGCAACCTTGCAATCACTATGTGAAAATTTTGCTTATTCTCTTAATAATATAGATTACATTTTCAATCATTTATCATCATGAATAATTTGATGCTTACTGGAAAACTTATCCTACGTTTCACTCGGGTGTTCTAAAAGGAGTTATTAATGCAAAATAATTACGACGAACATTAGAATGACAAAAAGAAATTTATTTTTATCTTGACAATTATTTTATCCAAAATGTTACATTTTTATAAATAAGTTAGGCCGTCTTCATTTTATCTAAATTGACGACACTGGAAGGCCTGAGTACTGTCGGTTGACAAATTTATCAAGAAAATGTTTAAAATTATCAAAAGATTCAATTAATTAATTCAAAATTTTAAAAACATTGTTAATGCGATTGTTGCAACTACAACATGCATTTTTTTTTTATTTACGACAAGTTTTCTGTCAAAAATTGAATTTCAGATCTAAAAAATTTGATCGTTTTTTATCATCAACCTAGCTTGATATGATCTGACATAAATTAGTAAAATGAAAAGAAAAATAATTAAAGAAAATTACATTAACTTCATTATTTTTATACAAATATTTAACAGACGAATCGGTTAAATTATTATCTAAACATTGCTATCGTTTGTTTTACTCACCGAGCTTTGTTTTATTATTTATCATCTTTGTTTCGTATTAATATTATAAAAATATATATAATTCGTTACAGAAATTATAGAAAAAAATGAATTATTGAGTTATGCCATGTACACGAAGGTGTTGATATCGTCTTCGTGTCTCTTGATGTACTTATGCTCGATAAGCCATTCGATTTGTTCTTTAATCATTTTTTTACTCGGCAAAAACATATTTTTTAGAATATCTACTAATTCTGTTTGTAACTGAGCATTTGTTATTTTTTTTCTCATCTTCAGAATTTTAATTATAGCTTCCTGCAATATTTAAATAATAATTAATTATCTCGTAACTTCTAAATTTAAACGATAGATAAATTTTAATAATTTATAATTGGAAAAAAAAATTACCTGAACTCGTAATATCCTAAGTTGAACAATACATTGATTGTCTTCTTCTTTACTTCGTTCCGTAGACAATTGTAATCTTCCAATTAAATTTATTCTCCCTCTTTTTTGAAGCTTACCATTTTTTCTACCATTTGAATAAATAAATTAATATGTTATGAGAGTATTAATTGAATAAATTAATTATAAAACTTACATAATAGCAAATTCCTGATTAACCCAAAATTTAGAATTGTGAGAAAAATCTTTAGGGCTGCAAGCTGGCGGGTCAACTAACACTAATTGCCTTTTTAATTTCGGAAAAGCGCAAAGTGACCATAATGTACGCCTTAACTCTGGATCAGGTAACTCTGTTGCTAGTTGAAGATTTTCATAAGATACTTTATCCCTTGGACGTTGATTCCAGGCAAAAAGGACGGCCATTTGAAATGTCGTAACGTCAACATCAAAACGTCCGACTTCATTTGAAAATGTTAACTAAAATAATATAAACTTATAATTTATTCTATTATAAAATATAAAACTTATTTTGAAGTGAATAATAAAACAAAAAAAGGTCATTTAAAAAAAATTTTTAAATGTTAATTTTTCACCTAGATACGGCCAAAAATAGGGTGAACACTACTTGTAAATAATTACCAAAATTACTTACAGTGCCATTAGACATGTGGTGGTACCACTGAAGTTTTCTTCCATTGTGTTTTTTCTTATAAAACTCCTCAACTTCTGGAATATAATCTTCTAGTTGTAATGGCAAGCTTACGGTTACTCTTTCACTGCCTCTCGCCCACGCGCCAGCATTTAATATTTTAATGTTTATACTGTCAGCAATAGCTGCACGACACTGCTCTTTAAACTGCTGATTAAGATCCTGAGACACCTTTATATCCTGGAACATTCTCGCTAATTTGTTAACATAATCTGCAGGCATTCCAACTTCTCGCAACCACTCAACCATATTTTCTTCCTTTTCAGAATCCGCTGATGTGTCGAGAATTAATCTGCGCGTTAAATGTGCTTTGTGATAGCGCATAAATACGTCTTTGTTTTGAACATACTTCAACACTAATAACTAGAATTAATATCAAAAGTATTAAATATTATAAAATTTGAGAATTAATTCAACAGTATATCAATCTTAAAAAATTAATAAAACTTACCACATCACGTAGTTTACTTTCAATTTCATCAGACGTGAGCTTTTTACTAAGTGGAGTTTTTCTAAGTAACATATCACAGTAATTAGCCAACAACTCTGGACACTTTGACTCCGGCAGCCCGCTGTTATTATTATTGGGTTTACTGTTTACAACAACGGTAGTCGCTCCTGGGGGCTGCTTTGATGGCAATTCTAGTCTAAACACTGTCGAATCGTTTACAACCAGTTTGTAAGCTTTATCTCTAGCTGTCAAAAAACGTGGATCATCGTCAAAAGCTTCTTTAACTAGTTTTGAAAATCTACGAAACTGTTCTAATAATCTCTCGACATATTTTTCCGAGTCCTGAGTAATTACGTCGACAGCTGCCATCATGTCTGCGAGTCCTGCACTCGAAATATGGTCCTCCAGATCTTTCAACATCGGTCCAACTCCATCAGGTACTCGGTCCATCAATTTCAACATCAAACGCAACTCTAAAAAACAATACAGATAATATTTAATCATTAGTTAAAATTAAAAAGTTTGGAAAATCCAAAAGTGCACGCCTCATAATCTTATTTTCTACAATAACATTGATTAAAATAAAATATAAAAAGCGAAATAATAAATAACAGAAAACTCTGCTATGGTTTAGTGGAGCCATAATTCTAAGACGAGGAAAAAAATTATTTACTCTCTGTTTGATGAGTACGGATCATTCGCGGGCATTCCCCTAAAATGGCAGCTTTAAAAGTTGCTACGAGTACTTTGACACAGCAGTCTGTCAATAATTGTACACTGGAACTATTGGGCTCTAAATACTTTTGTGCACGTAGTTCTTCTTCCCGAAGTTTAGCTTCCGCGTAACGCATGTAGTGCTCGACACCGTGAGCGTGTAACTGCTCTGGTGCTTTTATCCAATAAAATGACTGAGTAGTTTCGATGTACGCAGCTTCAAAATTTTCCCGATAAATCTGCAGTTTATCGTTGGGATTCGAACAGAGATTTACATACGACTCACGTACACCTATTACTAATTGCGAGTCAAATGCTTCTCCATTTCTTTCAGCTCGCACTAGTTTCATCGCTGAGTCTTGTAGTCTCTGTTTTATATCGTTGAATATACTTTGATTCCAACTATCTAACATCATCTGTTAAAAATAATTATAATTATTTTTTTTTGTTAATTAACAAATTAAAAAAATGATTCTACGACAAAATACGCTTCAAAATCTTGTTGTGCATTACAATTGTCAGGGATAATAATATTATAATTTAAAATTTGTAAAATTAATTATTTTATATTAACTTTCCAAGTTCTAGTAATTTATTAATTCGGAATGTTTTCAGTCTGGCTAATTGACTGCAACCGATTTTGTCGTGTCACCAAAAAAATATATGGATAGTTGAATATTTAATTACTTTTCTAACGAGGCTTTCCTCAGCTTGAGCTTTTTTCTGCACACCAGAACCACCACTACTAGTTTTTCCGGCTAATGATGATTCTAATTGACGAAAAGGTGTCGGTAGATAATTACATTGGGTGAAAAATTTTCTCCACTCTTGTATGTAGGCTTTTAGCAGTGCTTGTTCTTCCTGATGGGCTAAGACTCGCTGTAAAAAATTTAATATTGAATAAATGAGTACATTTTAAGCAGTAAAATTTTCTTAGTTTAAAATTTTAAAATATATTTTAATTATAAATTAAAATGCTGTCTAAATTACTCCAATATTTTACTCAGTACTTAGCGTTCTACATTACCCCAAAGACTGGTAATTTTTTTAATTAATTTTTTTTGCTAATATCGAGTAATTAGAAGTATAAAAAACGACTTACTTGTTGTGCTTGTTTTATAAAATCCATAATATCTTCTTTTAAAGCATCTCGCATTTTTTGAGCGCCTTTTTCGTCCCAAAGACAGACCGTGTAAATGGAATAAAATAAATCCTGCCATTCTCCTTGCGTTACTGGCTCTTGTTTCAATAATTTCAATATTATTGGCCGCATAGATGGCCATTTTTCTTCGAATGGTAACTGACTTTTGGGATCCTAAAAAATTAATCATTTAATAAAATGTTTAATCAGTCAATTGTTATTTACAACAATGGGGATGAACAATTGAAAAGTTTACATTATTAACACTATGCATAGAATTCTGATTTATTAAAATTAAAATTATATCACTGTATTTGAACGTAGTTTTTTTTTTATACTTTTAAAATTATAAAACAATTCAATTAATTTTATTAAAAAAATTTTATTAGTTGATTTTTTTTAACAATCTTAAATGAAATAAATTCCGGGTAAACATAAAGATTTTTATGATGATCAATGTTTGTTAACTATTTAATAAGTTAAATATAAAATAAAATATTTACCATATTTTTGCTACTTTTCGTCGATTAGTTATTTATCGCAGAACATGTTTATTTAATTACAAACTAACCTTTAATCCGGCCATCGCAAAATTTTTGACATGTCCTATTCCTACTAAGCATATATTTTTATTTTTATATATACATCTGTGATATATACATAGGTATATGTAGTGTGTTGAACACAAAATATATATGTCCATAAATTTAAGGTTATGAACTGAGGAATAGAATTGGGAATTTTCATTTTTTGCGCAATTGGATGGGTTGCAGTCAACTAGCGATTCGAGCCTAACCACTCAAAGCGAGCACATCTCAGCACATTGCTGACTACTTTTCTATAATTAATCTCATTAATTAATTGATAAAACAACACAGATTGACCTCATTAGGTCAACAGTAAAATATTCCTATTACAAACCAGGCCGAATCAGTATACTTAAATAAAAATTTGTGTTTTTTAAATACTTTTTAAGGCTAAGGCTTCGGCCCCATGCCCGGAAATAAAACTAACCTCTCTTCATCTATCTCACAGCTGCGCACAGATACTCAAACCATAAATTCTAACTCTAATCCTAATATCAACATGAACAACAAACTGTCAACTGAAAATTATGAACAAGAAAAAGCAATCGAAAGTGAACAAGCGGTCCAAGACCTTTTAAACACGATGAATACAAACGGAAACGACCAAAATACGTATTACAACTTCACTTATGATGAGTCTATGGATATAGGCAATACAATTGAGATCCAAACACAACCATCCCTTCTAACAAATACTAACAACGAAATTAACCACAAAAGACAAAGAGAAAATGCTAAAGACGACCATAACCCAAAAAAGAAAAGCCTCTCACCACCTCTAGCTCAAGCTACTTTTCCAACAGACAACATCTACTCGGAAGATAACAAAGGACCGTATGAATTAATCATTGAACAAGATCCAGACAGCACAATACGAGCTCCTACTCACTACCTATCTCTATGTAAAATTATAACAGAAATTCTCAAAAAAAATAATGAAATAAAAAATCTTAAAACCACTCGACAAGCTGGTAAAAAAGTCGCCATCACTCTTCACACGAAAAACGCTGCAAACAATTTAAAAAATCATCCAGACTTCAAAAACAGAGGTCTCATTGCCTATATTCCAACTCACAGAATGGTATGCCACGGAATAATTAAAGATATTCCCCTCGATTTTCCAATGGAAGACCTAAAAGAAGGACTAAACTCAATAGTCGAAGTCATCTCTCTAACTAGATGTCAAAGAGCTGTACTAGAGAATCAAGAAAAGAAATATGTTCCTTCTAAATCCGTCAAAATAACCTTTGCAGGACAAATTCGCCCAAACAAAGTAAGTATTTTCAATGCTATACATAAAGTCTATATATACACCTCTCCAGTCAAAAGATGTACAAACTGCCTACGTTTCAACCATTCAGCCAAAGAATGTAAAGATTCACCCAACTGTAATCATTGTGGTAACTCACGTGAAAATCATCCTGATCCAACCACCTGTCCACTTATCGAATCACCTCCAAAATGCATAAATTGTAAAGGAGATCATGTATCTCTAAGCTCTATCTGTCCAATTCTTGCTCATCTTTAATGCAGTCCCAACGCCGTGTACTTGTAATTTACCCCATAATTTACATTTATCGCACCCTACACAGTCCATTATACGTGATATATTTCTAAAATGCTGCCTAAATTCTTCTTTTAACACCTGCGCTTCAGACCCACCATTGAACATAAGACTTTCATCAAAATGATCCGGAAATGATCTAAAAAAAATACGTTTTATCATTTCAATAAATCAAATTATCAAAAGTATGACAATAAAAAAAATTAAAAAAGTTAAACTCACTTTACGACTTGCAAAATATCCATTACTGCCATTTTAGTATCAACATCCTCAGCTTCATTGCCAGTATAATATTTTTCCCGTTCTAAATAAGGCGCAGCTTTATAAAGTGCACGTAGTTCTAATAGATACAAAAAATACAAATTTTTCAACCATCCAGGCCCTTCATTTCCGGTAGTCTCCGGCGAAAAACGTCGTTGGAATTCCGGAAGATTAGGCCCCCATTCACTACTCTCGCGGACAAATGCCATGCCTTCTTGACTAGACAATAAATACTTAGCAGACAAATGTATATTTATACTAGCATGTAATCCAGATATTGCTCGATAAAATGCACGCTTTTCTAAACACATTCCTAAAAAAAAAAAAAAGAAAAAAAAATAATTACAATAATTTTATTTGAAAAAGAGATATATAAAAGAAATAAAATAAAACTAGCAACCTTGCAGTCACTATGTGACTGCCGTGACTTGTCAAGACTTTTCCAACAATATCAAATTTAATAGAATATCAATAAAATAACATTGAAAAAAATTACCATCTATTTTAGAGCTCTGTATAAAATTATGCGGCGAAGAATCAGGTCGGAAACAATTTTCCATATAAATAGTTCTCCATATTCTATGAGCACTGGGTCCTTTGTATCCAGTATACCTTTCAGGATTGAGCAGCAAGTCAACATATTCACCAGGGCTCGTTTCTTTGATACAAAAATTGTCCAAGTTGTCATCATGGTATTGCCATCGCTCAAACTCTTTGTAATTCTTTGAGCTAATTGTTCTATTCAAATATCCGAGCTCCTTATTATGATCCCTAGCAGTCTGTTCACAGTCATTCAGTTGATTTTCAGCTAAATATTTATCATACGGACTTTCTTCATCATGATGATGGAGATCTCTTGGTAAGTCTCCTTTTAATCCAACCGGTATGTCATCCTGGATTCATGAATATTAAAATTTATGCAAATCATTAATAATAATAAAGATTTATGAATTATAAAACTATTAAAAAAAAAAAAAAAAAAAAAAACTTACAGCTTGACAAGGTTGAACATGACAATATCTTATTGCACATTTACTATCATCAGCCCAGAATGGACATTCTTTCTTCAAATTAACTTTATAAAAACGGAAGTAATCCCTTAATAGAAGACTCTGCAGTCTTGGATATATCTTCATATTATTAAAATAATCAACAGTATCGACATTGCAGCTACAATCATCAATTGATCCTTTTAACTGCAAAAAATTTTTTTACTGTTATTAATAATAATAAATCAAATTTAATTATTTATTTCCATCATAATCAAATCAGCAATATTAATAATTTAATTGTTAATATAATCTGAAGAATTTTAAGATGTCTGTTGATTTCAGAGTCATTTATTTTCATAGTATTAAAATGAATAGTCATTTGACAGTTTTTAATGATTTAATAATTGAACTGTCAAATGCAACTTTAATTATCGCAAAATAAAAACCAATAACACTGAAGCTGACAGATATTAAAAATTTTTTTGGAATTTTATAGCAATTAAATTATTAATATAAAAAATGAATTAATAAGTTTCACTTGTGAAAATTAATTAAAATTACAAGTAAAAATTTTTAGAAGCATTTTTTTATTACAATTAATTTGTTAAAAAAATTTTTAAAATTGACAGCTGACCGCTAACTTCAGTATTATATAAACAACAATTATTTACAAACATACCTTGCAAAAACACTGATCATTTTTATGACTATGGGACCCAAAATAATTGGCCAGCGTCAAATTAACAATTGATATAAATATTAAAAAAATTAATCGTGACATTTTAACAACCAACAATTAAAATTATTATTGCATTTAAAATACATATGCTACTATTGCAACGTCACTATATTCTAGCATATAATAGCGATCGTCGAACAATTAAAACTTTAAACTTATTTTCCGCCAACATTTGACTTACAACAAAAATAACGACTAAAATTGTTTATTTAAACCTTGATTATCATTATCATTATAAAAACTGTCGACAATCATCAGTGCAATTTGTATGCAATTAAGTCACGTACACAATCAGCCTCTTATCTTTCTTTACAAAACACATGTGAAACTTCCCGTTGCACCGCAAGTAATCATTTATTCAGTCTTATCAATTATTTAAACTAATAAATCCACCGAGTAATAATAGTTGTCATAATATAGCCGTGGATTATCTGTTATCTGTCAGCCGTCACTAGAATTTAGCATCTAGAACAAGTAGAAAAATATTAACTGATCAATCTCTAGCAAGCCTTGACCTTTTTATAAACAAACTCCCACTTACAGTCTGGGTTATCTCCAAATTATCAAAATTTTTTGAATACCCAGTAGACTGAAACTTAAATTACTACGTGACAACTATCACCTATGCGGTTCGCTTACGTGGGTTCTGGATTTTTGACCACGTAGGTTTACATTTTTAAAAATAATTTCATCATTTATTTTTGTTTGACAGATTATTTCAAATTACTTCCATTGAATATGACATTTGTAAATTATTTAGTAAATCCATGTCAATAATCTATTTTTAATCTTCTAATTAATTATTTAGAACTGCAAAGTCTGAGCGATTTATTTTTCTACTTTTTTTTTCTATTTTTATACTAAAAAAAAATGTCGATAAGCTCAAATGATAAATTAAATTAAAGAGTTTTCTTCATTGTCGATAGATTTATATACCATGACACTGAAGTTGACAGACATTAAAAATTTTTTTAGAATTTTTTGGCAATTAAATTATTATAAAAAAAATTTAATTAAAAAATTTAACATCTGAAAATTAATAAAAATAACAATTGAAAATTTTTAGAAGCATTTTTTTCTTATTATTGACTTGTAATATAAATTTTTAAAATTAACAGCTAACTTCAGTATCACAAAAATTAATTAAACTGTCACTTGACAATTTTTGAATTTTCTTCAAGATAAAAATTTGTTGTAAAGTTATTTTTAAAAAATTGCATTTTTAATTTATTGAAATTTCTACAAGTCCATTTTCTAAATAATTTTTTTTTACCATAATTTATTTGTTAAGAAAAATTAAAAAAATTGTGAAATGACAGCTAAATTTAATGTCATAAATTAATGACATTTAGTTTAGCTGTCACTTGACAATTTTTGAATTTTCTTTAAAAAAAAAATTGCATTTTTAATTTATTAAATTCCTACAAGTCCATTTTTTTAATAATTTTTTTTACCATAATTTATTTATCAAAGAAAATTAAAAAAATTGTGAAGTAACAGCTAAATTTAATGTCATAAAAATTAATAAAAATTACCAGTGCAAATTTTTTGAAACATTTTTTTGTTGTAAAAAAAATTTTTTAAATTGACAGCTGACCGCTAACTTCAGTATCATTATATATATATATATATATTATTGTGGTGATAGCAATAATGCAGTTAATTAATTTGTATGAATATATAGCTCAAAAAAAATTTCTTTCCACCACGACCGAAACGGAAACGACGTAAGAAAAAATTAGACGGTTTGAAAAGCACTGAGGAGAGTGGTGAATCATCGTCAGTGGCAACGTCTTCCCATGTACAGTCAATTACCCATTTTGACTCGGGTTTGGGAATGAGTCAAAGCGATTCCGTAAACGGGAGTCAATCTGAGTCAATAATCGCTAGTAATGATTCGGCTATCGGTAGCCATAGTCAGTATGACTCGGCGATCGGTAGTCAAAGTCAAAGTGATACGGCCTCATTTATTGACAGCCAGCAATCAATTTCTGAAGTAGATAACGATAATCAAATCTCATCAGACTTATTGTTTAATGTCGATACAGTTGATTACAATAAATCTTCGACTTCAGTATGGCTAAAATCTTGCTCACCAAATACTTGTTACAAAAGTAGCAGCAATGAAATCAGTATAATTGATGACAGTAAGAAAAACGATAAGTCTGATGATACCGATAGCAAACTATGTCATGTTTGCACTGTTAAACCAAAAGACGGAGCTTTTGTACATGGAAAAATATTGCATATATACAGCTGTTATACATGTGCGATTAAAATTTGGAAGCGCACTAGGCGTTGTCCAATTTGTCAGCGTCAAGTTAAAAATGTATCTAAGCTCATTTTTTCTTGACTGAATCCATTGCGAGATGAATAAAAAAAATAAATTTAAACAAATCGAGATTGATTTAAATTATTTTTTTCTGTAATAATAATGATAATTATTATTTTTGTAACTATTAAATAACATGTTTATTTTTTGATAATTAATACAGAAAAAAATGTTTATATATTATGTAAAAAATATTTATTGTGTGAAATGTAACCTTAACAGAATCCTAGAAAATAAATTTATTTTTGGGCTTCTCAGAAGATTCACGATTCAAGGGTGGTTAAGGTTTTAACTATGTGAATTTATAATTCATGGAAAGGTAAAAAAAATTGAAAAATCCTTTAAGGGGGAACACCACTGTGACGATCGAAAAAAGTGTTCCCCCTTAATTAGTTCAGAGGATATATACATACCTTTTATGACAATAAAGTTAGCCGACATCTAAAAATTTTTAGAATTTTTTTTTTACTGAATAAAGTATTACAAAAAAAATAAAAAAAAAAATTTGCACGTGTAAAAAACTTCAAAAACTGCAAGTGCAATTTTTTAAAAATATTTTTTTTATTTAATTTAATTATTAAAAAAGAATTTAAAAAATTTAGAACGTCGGCTAATTTTAAATGACATTTACTTTAGCTGTCACTTCACAATTGTTTTAATTTTTCTTAACACATAAATTATAGCAAACGAAAATTATTAAAAAAATGGACTTGTAAAAAATTTTAATAAATTAAAAATGCAATTTTTTAAAAATTATTTTTCAGAACAAATTTTTTTGTTAAAAAAAATTAAAAAATTTTCAAGTGACAGCTAACTTTAATGTCATTAACTTTAATGACATATACCTTTTAGTAAGGTCAGGTTTTTAAATCTTGCAGTAATAACCCGCCACGTGCGTAACCAACAGCGTCGTTACGGTTGAGCTTGGAAATATTTTTAGTACGTCAAATTACCACAGCAGTGTAGTAGTGGTTCTATGTAAAGTGATTGAACATGTGCATCATGTCATAGAGTAAAAAAGCATAATACCGTCCAAGAACAGCTGAAATTAAAATCATAATTATATATTTACACCGTTGGTTTCTATATCGATCATCAAGACTCGGACGCTGTGTTTTATACTCGGCGTTTTTTTTTTTTTAATAATAAATACCGCAATTGTTTATTAAATTCTTATTAAAATGGCGGTATTTACGGACAATGAAGAGTACATACGTTATTCAATATTAGGTGTCATTTGGCTTATTTATTTCTGGGAACTTTATTTAAGTTTACGGCAGGTTAGTATTTAATATTTTCCACGTGGCATTTTGACGAGTTTTAAAAAATTAATTTGTTTAATAAATTTTTACTTGCAGAGGAAATTGATGCAAAAATTGACATCGCTGCCTGCGTCGTTAGGCGGCTTGATGACTGAAGACTTGTATCAAAAAGCCAGAATTTATGCGCTTGATAAAAATGCTTACAGTAATATTCATGATCTTTTTGCAACGGTTGTTAATACGGTAAATTTATTTGATTAGATATTTACGTAAGAACACAAAATTTTTTTTTTTATTTTTATAATTAAAAATAATTTTAAAAATTAATTCTATTTTGTCCGAAAATACGGAGACATTTTGTATTTTGCCTGATTAGTTATTAATTTAATCTTTCAATAATCAATTAACTGGTGCACGGTATTGACAATTCTATTCAAAGATTAATATATAGCTTTCATGTCAAGTTATTTTGTTTCTTCACTTGGAGTTTATATTTGATTTTAAGTTGATTAATAATTTATTTATCACGCCACTTGACATTTCATGCGATAATGTTAAGAATAATTTATACATAAAATTGGCTTTTCTTTGGATTAAAGTTATAATAACATAATGCTAAGTTCAAACTTAGACATCTTATAATTTTTTAAATTTTATAACAATTAAATTATTACACGGAAAAAATTAAACTGTAAAATTCACGCTGGTTCAGTCCAAGCAAGTCAATAATTATAGTTTCATTTTTAGTGTTGCGTTGCAAAAAACTATTTGAGATATCGATTTGAAATTTTAATATATTATTTTTAAAGGTGTAACCTATCGAAATATGTAAAAAATCGATTTTTTGAAAATTTCACACGTTGTGCCTCTAAAAAAATTTTTTTAATTTGTCAAAAGTTTACTTATTTCAGTAACATTTAGATTTAACCAAAATAGAAAATGTCACTGAACCGCGGCTGTTCACAATAAATTATTTTTTTATGTTTTTTAGATAGCTCATACATATCAATAAATAACTTCTCCGTTATTTTGCCTAAAAATAAAATTAATATTATTTTTATTTGTATCATTTTTTACATATAGTGTTTTACAAAGTATGGTTAATAATTTTTTTTATGCTGTAAAAAAATGAAAAATAGAATTAGTTCATTTTGGCTCACAATCTGTGTCTAAAAATAATATTTTTAACATGCTTATAAATATAAGCATGAAAAAATTTTTTAATATTTTACAAAAAATATTTTATTTATTTTATAGGTTGTAGTACTTACATACGCATTTTATTACTATTGGCAATGGGGTCTCATGATGACAAAATTTATTGGATTAGATACATCTAACGAAATAATAGTTAGCGCCTGTGTATTAATCATCATGAACACAGTATCAACAGTTATTGATATGCCGTTTAAAGTATACAATGTATTTGTACTTGAAGAAAAACATGGTTTCAATAAACAGGTAATTTTAAAATTGAATTAAATAAAAAAATTGTTAAAAACTAATAATAAATATTAATACATCGATTTAATTATCCTCATAGACAGTGAAATTTTTCATAAGAGACCAGTTTCTCAAATTCCTGGTAGGCCAAGTGATCGGGCCGCCATTGTTATGTGGTTTAGTATGGATAATCAAAAACGGTGGTGACTATTTCTTCTTCTACGTCTGGATATTTACGGTTGCTGTCACGCTCTTCATGTCAATCATTTATCCCGAAGTGATTGCGCCACTGTTTGACAAGTACTCGCCACTGCCGGAAGGCGAGCTGAAGCAGAAGATTGAAGCACTCGCAGCTTCGTTGAACTTCCCATTGTACAAGCTGTATATTGTAGAAGGCTCCAAGAGATCATCTCACAGTAATGCTTACATGTACGGGTTCTACAAGCACAAGAGAATTGTTCTCTTCGACACTCTCGTCAAAGAGTACTCTCAGGCAAACGTTAATCCTGATGGAACAGGTAAAGATGACTACGGCTGTGAAGTTGATGAGGTCCTTGCTATTTTAGTTCATGAGTTGGGTCATTGGCAATTTAGTCATACTCTTAAAGGCTTAGCGTTAGCTCAGGTAATGTTAAATAAAAAATAAAGAGTATAATATAATTAAGTATATGATTAATATAAAATCGAAATAATTAATTTACTAAATTATTTACAGATAAGTTTTGTAATGAATTTTATTCCATTTGCAAAACTATTAAATTACCAGCCAATTTACACAGCTTTTGGGTTCACTGATTACCAGCCAATTTTCATTGGACTTATTATTGTTATGATGTATATTTTAACTCCTCTAAATACGGTAATTATAAAAATCATTATTAAAAAATATATATTCAGACAATTTTAATAAAAAAAAAAAAAACTTTGGTATTTTCAGTTGTTCGGATTTTTAATGACTGTAAACTCCCGGCGTTTTGAATTCCAAGCGGACGCTTTTGGCAAAAAGCTTGGCCACGCAGCAGCATTGAAACGTGCATTAGTAAAATTACACAAGGATAACTTATCATTCCCGTTATATGACAAGCTCTACTCGGGTTGGCACCACAGCCACCCGCCTCTACTCGAGCGTCTTGAAGCACTCGACAAATACGAGTAGACGCTAAAAAATTGAATTAACAAAAAATCGGGCATAATTACTACAATTATTCTGTAATCACATCAATCATACATTTCAAATCATCATTGTCATATATCATGTGTGCGTGAGTTATGTAACTATTCAAATATTTTTTTCTTCCAAAATATTTATCGACGCGATTAAGTGTCTTTAAAATTATTTGGTTCTTTTTTAATATATTGAAATATGACTTTATTAATACAACAACAACAACAACAATTACTTATATTGATATAAAAATATTGGTCCACGCGTTATTAAAATTAATGTACCAAAGATTTTATATATCTAAATGCTTGTTCGTACATTCTTACATTCTATTTTAATTTTAACAATTTTTTGTTATTTATTTAAAATATAAGTGGGTGAAAATTTTATGTCACATTTTTTAACTTCGTGTATTTTAAACCTCAATAATTAATTAAAATATTTCAAATTTTTAACAAAACATTCATCCACTTATGTCTTTAATCTTTACTAATTCGCGTGCCTAAAGGTAAAAGAGCGTATAATAATTTATGCACCTTTTTACCATTGCAAAGGGTAAAAACAAATTTTTTTATACGCTCTTTTACCTCTAGGTACGCGAATTAAATTTGTTTATCCTTTCATCAAAATTTCAGCTACCGCACTAATCCAAATAACAACTCCAAATGCTCCTGCATCAACATCGTTTAAAAATTTCGACTGCTTTACATACGCAGCACGTCCAGCTCTAAAACAAACATTGAAAATCATAATCATAAGAAATAATCACATCACTAACAATAACAACAACTAATCAAAATATTTAGCTACTTAGGAATCATTTGTTTGGTCAAATTGCACCCCAATTTCGCTGCATCGACTGTTTTTTTAACAACGACGTTAAACTCTGCATGATTTAGCTGTTCGTTGAATGCCGTGCAAGCGGGGTCTAGTGCGTCCAACTAAAAAAATTAATTTTCAATTAACATTTAAGGCTGCTTATTAAAATTATAGATTTATTATTATAAAACCATTGTTCTGTCGCCTGGCTGTGCTTTGCTGTACTTGGTAACGCCGTTAATGGCAGACTTCCAAGCTCGCCCCCAATCAACAGCTTTAATTTCTGTATTTGGTAACGCTGAAGCTGCTGTTGTGAACATCAGGCTGTAAACAGCACCTGAAGTACCTCCCATGCAGTCCTCAGCTATTTCGGACAATTCAGTGAGCAATGATACGGGGTGCGTCGTACTTAGAGTATCCAGCGATTTTAAAATACCTGTTTAATTTTAACAATAAGTTTAGCAAGAAGTGTTTAAGTGTTGTGTAAGCTAATTTTCAAAAATTTTATATGCTAGAAATTTTTGAAAAATCAGTATTGAGTAGGAAAGTTTAAATTGAAATTTTTTATCTTAATTTATTAGCGAAAGTAAAAAAAAATTAAATCTTGCTTTTGAAGGCTGCTTAGATAGTACTTGAACACTTTCTTTATCAAGTATAAGCTCTGTAAAACTGGTACAGTTCTATTCAGCAAAATTATAAAATTAATATTTATTGCCAAAAAATATTTGAGGTTCTGTGATAAGTCAATTTTTCCGCCCTAAATATTAAGTAAAACTTTATAATTTTGCTTATTAGATTACCTGTCTCACAGATCTCGTAAAATTAAATAGCCCACAGAAATTAGTCAATTTTACAAAACTGTGCTTGCAATTACTGTGTTTTAAAATTGGGCAGAAGTTCTGTGGGCTAAGATGCTTATTTGCTACATAATTATTTATAAATCTAGACAAAATTTACTGTCAGCTAATTTTTTGTGTGTGGATCCGCAATCGCCATCACCACAGCCACGGTCCAATGTGTTGAGTGTCTCCTCATTGTTAATAATCGCTTTACATGCATTCAGTAAACATTCCTTCAAAATATTAGCGTTTCGATTGCTTATTTTTGGACCAATTAAGTTCTTAGGTAGACTTGTAGTCCTTTCAACGCCGGGTATTTTATTGTCAACGAATTTATTTTTACAATCTAGTGTAGGTAGAGTGTAAGCACATCCTGGCCAGCAGGGTGCGTCTGTTTTGTCGTCGAGACAGTCGAGGTATATTTTTTTAAATTCTTCTGGTAGTTTTAGAACAGATACATGAACTCCCGCACTGTCTAACGATGTCATCAGTACTCCAGAGTAAACTCTACACACATTTATATTTTTATTTCCTGCAATTAATCATTAGATTAGTTAAGTGTTTCATGTAATATAATAATTTATGATTCTACTTACTCAATTGTGTGACTATTTCATTAATAACAATTCCTTGTTCTAGTTGACTCGTACCGCCAAAATTGTTCACTAGAACTGCTACTGAGTCGCCAGTATTTAATGACAATGTTTCAGATATTGTTTCCAGTAAAATGGTGATTACTTCAGATGCACTTTTTATTTTTATTCTATGGTATCCTGCTTCTCCGTGGATACCAAGTCCTATTTCTATTTCATCCGCTGGCATCTCCATCATCAGTCCTTGGCCTTAAAAAATAATATTACAAATTTTAGGAAAATATAAATATTAAGAAACATTTATCTTTAATGATAAATTTAGATACAAATTGTGGCTAAATTGTTAATGCCATAATTTCACTAATTATTTAG
This sequence comes from Cotesia vestalis, assembly GCA_000956155.1. Classification (NCBI taxonomy): domain Eukaryota; kingdom Metazoa; phylum Arthropoda; class Insecta; order Hymenoptera; family Braconidae; genus Cotesia; species Cotesia vestalis. The sequence continues at coordinate 36,384 of JZSA01001599.1, forward strand.
ATTGAAGATTTTACGGCTTTCTGACTACATTGAGAGAAAAAAATGTCTTTTAAAAAAATTAGCAATATTGTAACAAAAAAATCAATTTGTTGAAAATTAAAAAAAATTTTATTTTTTCGCTGAAGAAATAAAAATTTCTTTCACAGTAACTTTTTATTGAAAAAAAGTTTTCTAGATTTGGGAAAAAACAATTTTGGATGAAAATTTGCAAGTTGTCTATCTAAAATTGATTTTTTTCCAATTAAAAAAAATTTTTTATTTTCACAAAAAAGTTTTAATTTCTTCAGCTAAGAAATAAAATTGCTTAAAAATTTCAACAAATTAATTTCTTGTCAGAACATTATTCAATAATGTCTAATATTATTATTTAATTGAATAGATTGCCTGATGAATATCAATGTCAATATTTTTTATCATTGTCAATAAATCGACATAATGATTGAATGCTAAAAAATGATGCAGTTTATAAAAAAATCAGTACTGATACTTAAAATTTTTAATTCTTTTTGTAACTGCGTAGCTGACAAGTTACTATTATTACCAGTCGTTGTTATTATTATTAGTCATCCAAGATAAGTAAAAAAAAGTGAAAAAAAATAACAAACCAGGTAAAGAACATGAACGTAAACCAACTCCATAAGTTGCTATACAATCCGCAACTACTTTAGCATGGTATAATATTTCATCGATACTATTTCCTCGTTCAGCCATTGCTCCAGTTATCTTTATAACAAATAAAAGACCAACTAGCCCTCGTTTTCCAGCGCGGCCTTGATCTGACGCAGGAATACTGCAATCGTCTCCAACAATTATTTCTGCAATCTTCATAAATATATAAAAAATTATTTTATCTTAAATTATTGAAAGAAAAATAAGAAAAAAGATAACCTTAAGATTTTTCTGTCTCGCTTTTTCGATCGTGATTCCGAAGTTCAAACAATCACCAGTGTAATTTGGTATCACAACCAGAGTACCGGCTAAAAAAAATTGTTGACCAAAATCTAATAAAGAGTAATTTAAAAAATATTATTATCTAGTAGGTTACCATCATTTGAAACACAATTTAAAGCGTGAAGAATATTGTTTGGCGGCGGGGCTGCAAAAACTGAGCCAGCTATTGAAGCAGTCAGCATCCCTGCACCTACAAATCCTGCAGCAAATGGTTCATGTCCACTACCTCCACCGCAAATTATTGATACTTTGTTTTTGCGATTTTTGTACTAGTTCAAATACAATAAATTAAATATTTAAACAATTTAGTTTTCTTCTTTATTTTTTTAGTATTCAAAATTTTTTATTTTACACTTAGAATTTTTATTAAGAAAATTTTTTTGGAACAAGAATTTATATTTTTTATAATTATCAAAAATATATTTTATAAAAATTAACTTAGCAGATATTTGATCATTTTAATAATTTTTTTTTATCAAATAAATTATGGGAAAAAAATGACGTAGAAAAAAAAATAAAATGTGCAATTTTTTAACAATAATTTTTAGGAAAAAATTTGTTTGTTAAGTAAAATTAAAAAACTGTCAAGTGACTGCTAACTTTAATGTCATATATATTTTTTGATCCGAATTTATTAAAATTATTTTTTTTCTTGCATAATATAAAAATAAAACAAAATTTTTGGGATTTATATTCTTCTACTTCGAAGGACTCTAAATTTTCTTAAGTATTATAAATAAATTCATGCTGTTAATGTTTGATGACACTTAGATAAATTATGACACGCATATATTGACAGTTTTATAAACTCAGCTGTTTGTGGCGATTAAAAAGATATTAATTCAGCTCAAGAACAACAGATTAACCTGAAAGTTGCAATTGAGAACAAAGAAGATATTTTAGAAATTTTTTTTCAACTCTCTTGTTAGAAATAATCATCGAAAAAAAAAAAAACAAATAAAATTAAAATAATTTTCACGCTTTAATTATTCTGTAGTTCGGATGTTATTGTATGGATTTTTTATGGATAATTTTAGTTTTAAATAAATTGAAAATTTTTAGAACCAGAATTTTTTTATTGTAATTAATTTGTTAAAAAATTTTTAAAATTGACAGCTGATCGCTAAAACTTCAGTATTATTTGAAAATTTTTTTTTTATTATTTTGGAATCATTTTTTCAGTAAAAAAAATTTCTAAAAATTTTTAGATGTCGGCTAACTTAATTTACATTAACATCTTCACTTATTATAAAAAATTTCCAAGATTAAGTTTTATGAATTGACATTAAAATTAGCCGACGTTTAACAATTAAAAATTTTTTTTATCAATTAAATTAGAACAAAAAAAGTGTTTTTAAAAAATTGCACGTATAATTTTTAAGACTTTTTGCATGTGAAATTAATTCAATTAATTTTTTTTAAATAATTTTTTCAATAAAAAAAATTCTAAAAATTTTTACATGTCGGCTAACTTTATTTAAAATATTTTGCTTATAGACTAAAAATTAAATATTAATAAATTAAATATTTACGTACATTTGCCGCAAGAACAACTCTCTTTGACGGATGATATTCCAATTGCGGATACGCACTACAAAGTCCCGCCAAAGTTTCTTCGACAGTAGTGTCAACAGAGTTGATCAACTGTTTGCTCGCCATTCCGCCGAAAATGAACTAGATCACGGTGAAAGTAAAAGCCAAAAAACAAAGTGAAAAAAAAATTCAAATTTAAAAGTAGCGTAAAGAGAAGAACGTTATTGCGCGGGCGTTAATAATTTGACTGTCCATTGAACAAACAGCTGAGCTTACTATATATAGTCATGATCTTTGACCTTGAACGTCGAAGCCGAGGAAAGATTTAGTGATCTGCCGGGGCAGTTTAGTTGCGTTCATTTAATTGGACTTGCACTGAAATTACGTCGCATCACATAAGTTTAAGACTATGTTAAGTAAGTAATGTCAATATGTACATTAACACGCATTATATATTATATTTTTGTACTTATATAAATATATTAAATATATATTGCAATAATAGGTCATCATGTATCACAATTCAACTTTGATATCATGTACTCAATATACGATAAAACATTTTATTAAATCGTTATCATTAAATCCCTTCCATCATTAATATCTACTAGATTTAAGTTTTAGTTACTAATCATAATCATTAATCAATTATTATCACTATGATTAATTATTTTTAAATTATTCTAGTTTGGTAAAGGTAAGTTTACCTGTCGTCGACGAGCATGTCCACTATCAATTTTCCCGGTGCGCATGCGATTATAGAAAGAACAAACATGCGGAAATTATTTATATCAAGAGTAGTTTTAATTTCTGTTTATTTTTTATTATTAATTAAGTGTTGACTGGTAATTTATAAATAAATATAATGCGATAAGTGATACTAAATATAATTGATTAATTTTTTTTTTAACAAATAAATTTTTAAGTTAAAAAAAAAAATTAAAATTAGAAAATTGAAGAAATGAATTTTTGAAATTTTACTTTGAGATAATTTTTTTTTTAGTGAAAATTAATAGTTATAATAATAATAATTATTATTATTATGTAAAATTTTATAAAAACGAAGTTAGCCGAGATTTCAAAATTTTTTAAAATTTTTTATTAAAAAAATTTTGATCAAAAAATTAAAAAAAAAATGTCACGTAAAAAACTTGAAAAACTATAAGTGCAATTTTTTATAAATTTATTTTTAGTTGTAATTTAATTAATAAAAATTATTATTATTATTTTTTTTTTTTTTTTTTAAGATCTGTAATTAAATAATAAATTATTTGAAAGAGTGATAAGAAATAATAAAGGTAGGTAGTTTATTTATAAATCTAAAGTGTTAAATGTAATTGAATGTAAGTTTAAGTGTTGAGGATGTGCGTAGACTTTAGTAGTAAGTTTTATTTACGATGTATTACGTGTAATTGTAGTATAACTGGAGTAGACGTGTACAATGTCAACATATGTTGATTAGGGTGACAGACCGCGGGAAATTACTTCAAAGAGTTTAAATCATTTTAACTGTGAAGCATACGTGGACACTCTGGTATCAGTGATTATGATTAGGGTGAGCGGGGATTTTTTAATAGTCAATATGAAGTAATGAGAGTATAGACTAGTAAAGTTGCTTTATATTAAATAGAACTGGGGATAGAAGACGAGCAATATATAATAAGAGACTAAAGAAGAAAAGAAGAAAAATAAGTTGAGGCTGGGTAAGAGAGACGGAGTTATACTTGGTGACTTGGGGAAGAATAAAGATAAAGAGACAGAGATCATGGTAGCACTACTAATATAAAACGTCTTGTGTATGTATATATAAATAATACACATGTGCGTAGTAGATATATAATAATACTGTGTGGTCTTATTTAATAGTATTAGTTTTCAAACGACAATACATGTCGCGGTTAGTTCACCGCAGCAGTAGCATCTCACAAGCCAGTCTGAAATAATCCTCTACGTGTGAATGTTCCGTTGTGAGTCAAATAATATTTATATTTATATTTGTAATTATTTGTTTTTTTTTGTATTAAATTTTCAGTCATTTTTTAGTTTAATTTGTCAGATATTTTTTTTTTGAGATTATGAGGCTAAAAATAGCAATCATTTAACGATTTTGTAGTTTTTTTATTTTTTTTTTAAATATATTTGGAGTAAAAAAAAATGAAAAAAAAAATTTTGCAAGAGTCGAAAATTGAAGAAACTATTTATGTAAATAATTGCAATATTTTTCTTGATAATTGATGATTAAAAAGTAAATAAAAGTTTAAAATATTTGATGGTTTATAATTTAAATTTCGTGGAATTTCTTTTTATATATTTGTGTAAATAATTAATGGACATGATAATTAAGTTGATATTTTTGAAATTTGTAGTTTTTATTTCTTCAAGTTATAATTTTTTGTTATTTATGAAATTAAAATTTTTCAATTAATTTTTTTTTTAATTTTGCGGGTCATATTGTTTTTTTTTTTTTATTGCAATTCAAAATTTTTAAAACCATAATTTTTAGATTATTTAAACATAGGTCCAATTAAAAAATTTATCAATTCACTATACTAAACGTTAATACTGATTATCACATCATTAGTGATTACTCTTTTTATTGGCATATTTTATTATCCAGCTGACACGTGCACCGATATGCCTTTGTATTTATGAATTTTTCAGATTAGAATTATTTATTTTTTTTTTGTTCGAGTGTTTGGCGGTTATCGAGTGATATTTAAATTCATTCGTATCGTAGCTCTATTAATTTACGGTAAAAATCGTCTAACTCAATTTCTATACATTTTACATAAAAATCCAAACTAATAATGAAATTTTCCTTTCTAAGCCTTAAATTCAATGAATGATAAATAAATTGTACAATGCTTTTATTTGAGATAGTAAAAATTGTGGTAAAGTACTTGGATTAAAATGATTGCTAATTAAATTAAAAAAAAAAAAATAACTTTCTGAACAAAGGAGAGTCCAGTTGTATTAAGAACTTCCTAACTAAGAACGGCGATGTTTATTCTATGCCAAAATCGCTTAGCAATTAGGACAGTTTGTTTCATCATCTATAAACGCTTTCGTGAATTGAAAGGAATTTGTACACCAATAAAAAAACTTCTTACTATTTATTGAATGATTTATTAATCTTATTAAAAATTTTATTAAACTGCAATAAAATACTTTAAGAATTTACCAAATTTGATTGAAAAAAATTTTTTTTTATATTTAATAAGAAACTCTTTTGATGCAAATTTGAATCACTAGTTAATAATCGAGGTACTCACTATGCCCTTTTATCATGGATTTTATGTGCGCTTATTTAATTTTTTTTTCCAGAAATAGCCCTGATTAAAAAAAAATATTGAGACGATGCTTGTCAAACATAAAGAGCAATTATAACTTTTTAACGCAATTCATTTTTATTTCCAATTTTATTAGAGCTATTTGTTTGTTAATTAAAGTTTTCATTTACTCGAAAAACCAAATTATAAAATACACTGATTCAATTAGCGGGTTCAACAACTGATAATTTTGTTTTTTTGTGGCTAGTTATAAACATTAATTGCTTAAAAAATTTTGTTTTGTTTCAAATTATCGACAAATAAAAGGCGTTATCAATAATTGTAACGAAATAAATCCATGATACATTTTTTTATCATTTATAATAATTACTTCTCAATTACTCATCGACTTTTTTATTTGAAACACTCCCAAAAAGAAATTTACGGCGGACTTAAAATAATTGCTTAAATTTTTTAACGAGGAATAATTTCATTTTTATCTATTTTAATCCCAATTACATTAATTAATTAATTAATTTTAGTTACTAAATAAGAAATCAAGATTTTATTTATTTACTAAAGGATTTTTATTTTTTTTTTTTTAATATTATTATTTTATTGTTAATCCCAAAGAAAATAAAAGAAGCTAAAATTGAACTTACTCCATTTGCAAATAAATTTCCTACAACAATTTATTTAACATTTTTTTTAAAACTCCAATATTTCCCTCAAAATATTTTTCTTAGATTTTCTTTATAATTTTTTTCACTTGAATTTTTTTTTTCAAGCTATATTATTCATTGCAATTTTTTTAGAAAATTTTGACAGACTATTTATTTATTGATTTAAATAAACAAATCCAATAGCTTAAGCTATAAACAGGATTAATAGTTACAGTAGTTAGTATATAAAAAATTTATAATGTACAACAAGATGATTTATAAATAGTACAGCAATTTAATAGTTAAATTGCTAAATAAATAGACTATTGATATGTTAGCAATTGCAACCCAAGAAAATAATAGTAATTAATAAAAATGAAAAGAAAAAATGATAATAATAATTATAAGAATTATAACAATAACATAATTAACGCCATTTAGTTGCTATTATCAAAAACTACACAGAAAATAAAAAATTTGAACCAAGAAAATTATAAGGAAGACCGAAGTTATTTTGGAGCAAGAAGAAATTTTCTTCTTGGCTTAAAAAAATTTAATTTCGTTCAAGAAATTTTAACTTTATTCAAGAAATTTTCAGTCTTCCTCAAGATTTTCTTAATTAAAAAAAATTTACGCTTAACTTAAGACTTTTTCTTTCTGAAACTATACAGAAAAAATTCATTTTTGACTAAAGAAAATATTTATAAGGACAATAATTATCTTGAGCAAAATAAAATTTATCTATTTTCAAGAAGAAATTTACTTTGTCTTAGACTATTTTAATTTTTCTCACCACTGTTATCGTTTAAAACAATTTTTTAGTTCATCGTACTAATTTTCTAGTTCATGATAACTCTATTAATTCACAACAATAGAAGTTAGTAAACAAATACCTAAATAAAGAATCATTTCTCTAGAAATTAATCTAAGAAATTCCTTCCCAACATTCATTGTATTCGATAAGTCAATCAATCAATCAATCAATCAGTTAGTTAGTCAATCAATCAATCAGTGTATGAATTAATAAGAAGCGTTGACTTGATACAGTCATAGCCTATTATTTATTACCCCGATAAAAGACTTGAGCCCTTGACAGGAGTTTAACTTTAATAAAAACAAATCCATAGTTAATAAAAAAATAGCTTAACAATACCCGCAAATTATTTGAAGGCCTCCGCAGCAGTTAGGACAAAATTCGTGAAGATAAATTTTTATCAGTGATGTATACAGCGAGCCATGACAGCCACCGACTACAATGAATCAAATGCTGATGGAGACAGCGCAATGGCCCAAGAAGACAACACTAAACGCTTATTGGTAACTGGAGTGCCCAATAATAAAGATGGATCGGACAAATTTTGTAATCACCCGGAAGAACTCAATCCGTTCATTGAGCAGCAGTCAGTTGTTTTTGTCCCAGATGAATACAAGTCGTCGAATTATTTTTACAATGAAGAGAATTTAAAGCTCAAGGATGGATCTAGAGAAGATAAGCTTTTGGCTACGGCTAATAATCAAAATCCTCCTGATGGTGGAGTTCGTGCTTGGATGATTCTACTGGGGAGTTTTATTATCAATGGAGTTTTATTCAGTATTATTAATTCGTACTCGTTGATGCAAGTACAACTTACTGAGAAATTGAAGGATCTTGGGGAAACCAGTGCGGACGCTAAAGCATGTAAGCTTATTTATTCCTTTTTTTTGGGTTTACTTTAACAGATTAAAAATTTTTTCATAATTATTTCTCTTATTAATTCTATCAAAATTGTGATTCCTCCATTTATTAGTTGCTTACATAAACAAGTAAAAATTTCCATGATAAAATTTTGATGAAATTGTTGCATAAGTTATCAATGATTACTTTTCATTTTTAATTAGCTTGTTTGCTTTTAATTTTTGTGTTTATAAATAGAATCAATCATTTTTTAGTTTTACTGATTATTTTATGAAGTGATTATAAATTATTTATTCATTAATACATATAATAGTAATTTGGTTTATTTTTCGGTTGATTAAAAATTTTTATCATTTTTATGAGCTACATTTAGAGAAAAAATTTCTCTTGAAAAAAATGGGCATTTTTGTGACAGGAAATTAATTTGAAAACAATTTTTAATAGACAACTTGCAAATTTTCATCCAAAATTATTTCTTCTCAATTCTAGAAAAACTTTTTTCAACAAGAAATTTTTTTTATTTATAATTTCAATTCAAAGTTTGATATTGTATTCAAAAATTACAAAAAAACAGAATCTGAATTTAATTCTTCATAAAATTGTAAATTAAAATCGAAAATTTATCAATTAAAACTCTAATGAGTTACATAAATTTTTTTCGTCAATTGAAGAAATATTTAAAAATATTGAGGAAATAAATTTAAATTAACTTTAATTTTTAAAACTTAATAAATGCGAAGAAATAAATGAAAATTAACTTAGCAGATAGTTGATAATTTTAAGAATATTTGTAACAAATAAATTATGGCAAAAAAAAATTTATAAAAAAAATTGACATTTAGAAATTTTAAAAAACTACAAATGCAATTTTTAAAAAAAAAAAATTTTTTGGAGCATATTTATTTGTTAAAAAAATTAAAAAGTTGTAAAGTGACCGCTAACTTTAATGTCATAAGAAATAAATAATATACTCAGTGATATCTGTGGTGAAAAAAATTTTCAGATAGTAGCTAGTATAATCCAGATTATACCGAGTGACATCTGGATTATACTCACTGTAATCTGGATTATACTAGCTACTATGTAAAATTTTATTTCACTCAGTATAATCTGGGATGATATCCAGTGTCATCTTATTATTTCCGTATACCTGATTAGAAAATAAAATTTTTTACGAAACTACTTTGTAATTAACTTAAATATCAAATTACATAATTGTTTATTTAAACTCAAATAATTACCATTAAATGATATTGTTTTTAAGATATTGTCATGAATTTATCAATAGGCAATAAGACTAGTGCAATAAAATACGATAAAACGTGTGTAAATTGGTCACTGAACTGCGCTCGGGGATATCTCGAATTTTTTCTCAATTGGCAACAATAGAAATTTTTAAAACCACATTATAGAATTATAATAAAATATTAATAATAAATTTTAGTGTTCGATAGCAAAATATCGGAGTGTTTTGACCTCTCCAACGTTATGTTTATTGTGATGTGACGGATGTATAACACATATCTCTGAAGTGTCTAAGCAGACACATAATTTGTCTTTGAATATATATAACCACTGCTTATATTATTATTATTATTATTATTATTAATTCCCGGCATGAGTCCAGAATTATTAGACAATTGTGATCAATTAATCTCATGACTGATGACTTATTTTAAAATTAATATAGAGGGATTAACGTTAACGACTCGGAACACGGGTTAACAGGACCCACCTACTTACATATTGTACGCGAATATAAATACATTATTATTATTTATTTTTTAATAAATATGTTTTTATTGAAAGACCTAATGACCTGTAACACGATTTGACATGCCTGAGATAAAATATGAGCTATGTCATCACTAATCACTAAGGTTATTGATTTAATGATATCGTCTTATTAAATTAATCTCATTAATAAATAATTTAATGTTAGAAAATTTAACTAATAATATATTTTTGTTTTTCAGCACTTGTTGGATCATTAACTATTGGAACGACATTTTTTTTATCACCAATCGCTGGTATTTTAACTGATAAAATAGGTATACAAGTAACGACATTTATTGGTGGGTTATTAGCATTCGGTGGAATGTTATTATCATCAATATTTTGTGATGATGTAATTATGTCTATTAAATATGCATTTTAACTTTTTTAAGAAATCACTAGCTTTATCTGCAGTTATAATCAATGTAATTCAAATATTATTAACAGACTTCAAAGGGTTAATTTTATAAAAACATTTTAAAGAAGCTAGAATTTTTCTGAAAAAGTACTGATGTCAAAAAATACCCAGTCGTTGAACAGTTTTCAAATTAAAACGTATTCAACCCTACTTTTGATAAATAAAAATGTATTTATTAGTTAAAAGAAGCGTTTCTCATGAGAATATTAACAATTTTGAATCTATTAATCCGTAAAAAAAAAAACATAAATGATTTAATATTTATATTTTTATAAGGTTTTAAAGATATACTACTAAAGTAGTAGTTGAACTAGCATTTCAGATAGCATAGTATAAAGCTAATAATTTTATCTTATATCACAAGATTGTTATAAATAATTTAAGATAAATAATATCTACACAGAAAAAAAATTAATCTGAATCAAGTAAATAATTTTGAAGAACTTCATCTTCTTGATCTGAGTAGAAAAATTCTTTGTTTTTTGGTTCAAGTAAATTTTACTTGATTCAAGACAATGAAATAAGCTTCGTTGTTATTGTTTTCAATAATTCTTCACAATTATTTAATTCTTACAATTTAATTACAAATTTTATTTATGTTTGGATTAGAATTTACACTGAGAGAAATAATTTCTATTGAAGAATATAAGAATTTTTGTGACAAGAAATAAATTTGTTGGAAATTTCCAACAATTTTATTTCTTAGCTGAAGAAATAAAAATTTTTCTCACAGTAACTTTCTTGGTAAAAAAAAAAAAGTGAAATTCATTCTTACGTGATATTTTGTGAATCCAAATTTAATATTAAAAATCGAATTTCATTTTAGATTCCACATAGTTTTCTTAATTTTAAAGTTTTTCGAATTTTTATTTTATTAAAATAATTTTTATTGCTTATTGAAAAAAAAAATAACTTATTAAAATTTCATATGTTTCCTTTCCCCTTTTATTTGAGCTAAGAAATAAAATTTTCGACAATTTTCAAAAAAAGAAATCATTTCTTGCCACAAAAATGTTCATTTTTTTTAAATAAATTTTTTCTCCCATTGTATTAGCTACATCTTTTATCATACTCAAAAGCTGGTGATTACTTAGAAAAAAAAAGAAAATTAAATAAATTTTAATTATCAGGTAATAATGTAATTTCAGGTGATAATATTATGTTTAACTTACGGTATTATGTATGGAACGGGCGCAAGTTTAGCATACACACCAAGTCTAGTAATTTTGGGTCACTACTTCAAGCGCCGATTGGGTCTTGCCAATGGAATAGTTACTGCTGGAAGCTCGGTATTCACATCGATTATGCCGTATGTAATGAGCGCTTTCCTAGAGCGATTTGGGATGGTTGGAGCTTTGAGAAGCCTGGCAATACTCACTCTTGTAATACTGGTGTGTGCCATTCTTTTCAAGCCAATAGCAAGTACGTTATTCACTTTATTTTTCTTTTATTTAAAATTATTCTACGGCTATCTACATGATTTAATTTGTATTACAGTAAAAGAGACGACTACTATTAAAGACAAGTCTAATTGCCAAAGTGTCAATAAATCTAAACAAGCTACAATTAATTTATCAATTTGGAAAAAAAAACGTTATGTTGTTTGGGCGAGTGCTATTCCGTTAGCATTATTTGGGTAAATTTTTTAATATAAAATTAAAATTAAATAAAATTAAAAAATTTTTTTCACTGCCGTTTTTATGTTAATTGAAATTCTTTTATCATCTAAAAATTTTGTAATGTAATTAATAAGTTTTTTACTTTTTGGTCTGTAAAGATAATAGTATCAAAAATTTTTTCTTTTTTTTAAAGGCAAGTTTAAAAATAAGATCAAAATTAAAAAAAAAAAA
>JZSA01001601.1:0-20635 GCA_000956155.1 Cotesia vestalis
CTTATAATTTTCTTGGTTCAAGAAATTTTTTTTTTCTGTACATTATTATTATTATTTTTTTTTTTGTAATACATTTTTTTTAAACCGATGGTAGACTTTATAATTTATTTCATCTTAAAGACTGGTTTATAATTTATCCATAATTTATATATTTATCCATAATGTCATCTTTAATGACAAATTTAAATACAAATTGTGGATAAATTATTTATGCCTGGAGGGAAATACAGGCTAATAATATTAAGAAAAATTAAAAATTGTTGTATTAGACTAGATAGCCAATTAATTGAAAAATCTAAAACTATTATTATTATTTCATTTATATTTTTGACAGAATATGAATTTAATATTTAGACTGAAAAATTATAACAATTAACAGTTTCGCGCATTTGAAAGTTCGAATAAAAATTTTCACGTTTCAATTTCAATGTTTGATACGATCAAAGTAACCAATTAGTAAATTAATAATTGAAATAATTGATACATCAGAGCTTTGTGCTTAAAATCTGTTTTTTATAGACCAAACACGTGCTGACGCAAAGTTTTAAATAAACTCGCCTGCTAACGTACGAGAATAGCCGCTATAACCTTTGAACCTCTAAATACCGCATTTAATATTTAATATTCAATATTTACATAATTTACACTGTTATTCGATTTAATTAAAAAAATTTATCGAAACTAAATTTGAAATTTAAAAGTAAAAAAGTTTTTCTTAGTTTTGTTGAAACAAAAAGAAATAATTTGAGCATGCTAAATATCCGTACAAAAAGCTTTCCGTGCTTGAAAAGTTTTCGAAATTACAGTGTATGGGACTTCTCGTGTATACTTTCGTGGCATCACCACTGTACACCATCAGCCGCAATGCAGCGTGTTCGATTGCTCGTTAACGCGGGAAATACTACATACTACTTATCTACATACTAACATTTATTTTTGCTTAATGTCTTTCAGTAATTAGTTTACGGCAATAAACTTTATTATGATTTTAATAAAAGTTTGGTTTATTTCAAGGTGACCTTTAAGGACAATTTAAACAATGCGATATATTACACGGAAAAAAAAAAAGGGAAAAATTACATTATATAATGTCACGTGTCGCTTTATATAAAAAACTGGAAAAATTAAAGTTTCAGAATGTAATTATTAGAGATTTTGTAAGAATTACATTGTAAAATGTAAATATTAGTTTGAAAGCTCTGAAAATTAACATTCAAAGTTTGAATTTATAAAAATGTTATTTTAAACTGCAATTTTTATAGTTTTTTATACCAAGCGACGCTTATTAACATTTATAATGTAATTTTTACATTTTTATTTTTTGCGTGTTATCAATCATGTAATAATAAGAAAGAAAAATTACAATTTAACTTTTACGATAAAAATTAATTATTGAACAACACACAGAAAAAAAAATTTACCTGAATCAAGTAAATAATTTTGAAGAATTTCATCTTCTTGATTGGAGTAAAAAAATTCTTAAACTAAGAAATTATTCAGGGTCTAAATAAATTTTACTTGATTCAAGAATTTTTCGTCTTGATCCAAAATAATAAAACTCTTCAAAATTATTTTCTTGGTTTAAGAATTTTTTTTTTGATTCAAGTTAATTTTTTTTTTCTGCGCAAAAACAACAAAAGAAAACCAGATTGATTTAAATTCAAATGCATTAAGAATAATAATATAAAAGATTTAAAAATAGAGTAAATCACAGTCGCTTTGAGGCGTGCAAAAAATAAAAATAAATATTTATTTACGTTAATCGAGTACAAGTCAAGTGTATCATACCGAGTAACCTAACCCGCCTTCAGCGTAAATCAGTAATTCAAGATCTTGCAAATGATCCTTTGGAAACTATAACATCGCCCGCAATTGTATTATAATCTGTATAAACATACATGAAATAAGTTGCATGATATGAAACAACCGGGTCATATGTATACTTGTAGGATCCACCTAAGTTCCATTTTTTTCGTATATAAATCTGCCTGTAATTACCCAGTTACAAATTACAAGTACAAATGAACACGAGTTAAGTACTGGGACAGATATTAAATCTTCGTAACTCGATATACTGTTGCGTCTCTTATTTTGACAGTTGATAAATTAAAATATTATCAACGTAAGCAAATGTGTATTTAATATTTTTTGATTATACATACATTATGAGAAATTTATTTAAAAAAAAAATAATTATTTTTTTACTAGTTCATCTCGAATAACAAACTATGATATAGACAGCCGGTTATCTCGGATTTCCTGTGCATCATATATGCGTAATATGACACTTTATTCTGTTGTATAGTAATAATAATAATATATAATTATGTATGTAGTTATAATTATTCATTTATTTATTTGAAAGTAATTTAAATTTTCTAAAAACTATTACTCAGCCTTGTAAAAAAATTATTGTTGTTAGAAAGATACTAAGAATTATTTTAAAAGCTCAGTTTTATTTAATCAACACTTTTTATATATTTATTAAATAAAAAAAAAAATTAATTTTTTTATTTACATGGAAGAAATCTTAACAAATCTTCAAACAAAATAATATTAAATTCAAACTTTTGAATTAGTAATTTTTTATTCAAAAAATTATAAAATTTATATCGAAGAAAATTTGGTAATAATTTTTTTTCTTAATCTATGATTATTGATGAATTAAAAAAAAATATGTGTGATGATTAAAAAAAAAATCTAAAAATCATTAATTTAATATAAATAAGCAATTACCGTAAATTTAATGAATATTCTGGTACACAATTTTATGATTAATTTTAATGATCATTTTTAATTAAAATAAAATAATTTAATAATGATATTCCGACAGGTATTATTATTAAATAACATACACAATGTTATTTATGTAATTACGTAAGCGATACCAGTATTGGAGAATTTATGAAAATATATTCGACAAAAATGGAGTACAATGGGCGCGTATTAATCATTTTTAATTGTACATAAAAAAGCACCATTCGGCAGTCGAAATAGAAGTAGATTTCATTAACAGCTACATTTATTTTTAATCATTATAATAAATAAATGAACTGGATTTCTTAATAAAAAATCTAAAATTAATTACATCAAAAATAAAACAATGTTTATAAATTCATGTTTTAAATATCGATAGATGAAGTATGTTGAGTTTAAAAAGGATCGATTAGAAATTATAAACGCTATTGTCATCACAATCCACGTTTTATCGTGTATATAAGCTTTTGAATAAATAGTATTTTTTGACTCAGTTCGAGAAATTGAGTCAAAAAATGGGGAAATTTTTTTTTTAAGGAGGAACACCACTGTGACGATCGAAAAAAAGAAGTGATTTTCGGGAATTTTTTAGACAGGGAAAATAAAGGAATTTTGGGATCCGGCTAAAAAAATTTTTACAATAAAAATTTTTTAAATTCCGTTCGTGCGACGATAACTATATCCTTACTGATTAAAAATCAATTTGGGTTTTTATTTTCAGATGATCCGTTTTTGAATTATCGAACCGACCATGGAGGGAGAAATTTTTTCTAGTGCTCTACGAGATTGTTAATAACTTTGTAATAATTAAATATTTTTCAATAAAAATTTAGGGTAATAATCTTTAATGTACCCTTAATAAAATAAAAAAAATCCGATCCCAAAATTCCTTTATTTTCTCTATCAAAAAAATTCCCGAAAATCACGTCTTTTTTTCGATCGTCACAGTGGTGTTCTCCCTTAAAATTTCGCTATGAGAACAAATACAATGATTAGATTTTTATGAAATCTACTAAAAAGTACGTAAATCTATTAAAAAAAAAAAAAAATAAATAACATACAGGGGTATACGCATAGAACCGACTGATACGAAAGGATGCGATGAGTAAAAATGGCCCGTTGCACGCGCTGTAATCGAAACCGCTCGTCATCGACTAATGGATTGATCCGAACGTTATACGGGATATTCCTGATGATACCTGTATCTGTTTCACATTTGAATCCCTCTCGCTCTCGCTCCTTGTTCCGCGGAAATATTATCCACGTATGTATACGGATCGCGGCAGTGTATGTTCCATTAAGGTGGGGCAAACGATCCGATATTTAAAATAAAAATAATTAATATGCAGCTGAATATAAACACAAGTACAAATGTAAAATAAATGAATAATATTTATTTTTATCATGAATTATGAATTTGCTACAGGATTATGCTGCTAAGGCAATGAGCGAATTATTGGGCTGGTACGGATACGGCAAAGTAGACAGCAGATGCACACGTGGTCTTAATTTAGATCATTTCGCTTCAAGACCGCGAGGAATTTATCAATCAATATCCCGGCAATCACCGTTGGATAATCACAGACCGAGTAATTATACTGATGAGAAAGGATCAAGTAGTTCGTCTATTAATTTACAAAAGAGGTCATCACAGTCACCCCAGTCGCGAATGTCACGGTCGCCGGTTGATAAAACTTGTACTAATTCCAAAGATAATCAAGGAGTTAGCGCTGGAACAAGCCCCAAAATCGTTGAAAATAGTGACTCTGCTTCAGATACTCCTGGTAATTATTTATTTATTTATTTATCATTTTTCATAATCACTAACAATCATATTATCAGCAATTTATCATTTAAAAACAATTTTCTTTTTAACATTTAATATATTTAGCTCATTTAAATATATAATATTAAACTTAAGATCGTTGCGTTAATTTTTATTTATTTGAAAAAATTTTTTGAGTCAATCATATTTTAAATCTTAAGATTTTTTTTTCTATGTTTTTAATTTTTTTATCTGATTTTAATAATTCAAATTAAGTTTAAAAATTTTTTTAAATGCTTTTAAATAAATATAAGAATATTTCGAGGATTTTTTAATTTTACCGCCACCGGGAATCGAACTCAAGACCGCTGAATTATCAGTTGTATTGTTTTCTTACAGTTTATCGAATAAAGTAAGACGTTTTTTTGTGGTATTTTCAAATTATCATCCTTAAAAATTTTGATAGTACTACGCTAATATCACCTGTCTAATTTCATTTAATCTAATTTAGTTTAATCAAACTTAAGGTATTGTAATTTAATTCTAAAGATTTTCACAACCCAAAAAGACCTCAGCGTACCACTTCCAAAAATTAAAATCGGCGATGTGATTACAACAATTTAAACCGACTCGAAATAAAAATTAATTTCTTAATTTAAAGTAATGTAACTTCATAATAAATAATTACAAGATACACTGAGAGAAAAAATTTATTTAAAAAAAAAGGCATTGATGTAACAAGAAATTATTTTGTTCAAATTTTGAATAATTGGATTTTTTAGTCGGAAAAATCAAAATCTTTCTCACAATAATTTTCTTGTTAAAAAAAGTTTTTTTTTTAATTTGGAAAAAAAAATATTTTCGATTGACAACTTGTGAATTTTCATCCAAAATTATTTTTTCTCAAATCTAGAAAACCATTTTTTAAATAAAAAAGTTACTGCGAGAAAAACTTTTATTTCTTCAGCTAAAAAATAAAATTGTTGAAAGTTTACAACAAATTCATTTCTTGCCATAAAATTATTTCTTTTTTATGTTTTTTTCTCTCATTGTATCAGTTATTTTAATTCAATCTTACATTAAGCCTCCGTTTATGCTACAAATGTATTTTTATGTAAGCGACCCTATTACTGGGAATAATAAATAATAAATAAATAAATTAGATCTATATTGTTCAATAAAATACTAAAAATTTAGCTTAAAAAATGAACGAGCTTCTGAATAATAGCAATAATTATCGTAATCATATTACATGAAAGTTGTTAGGCAAGTAGACATCAGTAGTCTAGTCTTAAGAAGCTAGTAAGTTAGATAATAACACATCGCAAGGTAAGGGGCGTAAGCTCATCATCCTTGCTCTTCGTCGGTTAGGTGTTTATAACATCGTACACTACTAAAGTGTGAAACCTGGCAAGTGCTCAATTAATATCCCGGTATCTTGGTTAACGAACGAGCTTTTGCGTTAAATATCTAACTTTCAAGGACCACAACACACTACACTCTTTGTCAGCTATAACTATAGTTATATAGTTTATATTACTACGTTACTTTAGGCAAACTTTGTATGTCAAGTTATGGGTGATTAATTACACTGTCTTGTATAACAACTTTATACTTTATCTCAATTCTTTTATTATTATACTTCAAACATGACCCTTATTTTAAATTTATAATTGTTTCATCACTCTTAAATTTATCTACGCGTTTGTCGCGGTAAAAATACAAACAAAAATTAGTTTAAATTAATTTCAGAAATTTTTTTTTTTTAATAAAATTAATTTAATTAAAAATGACATTCAATTACTTCATAAATAAAATTTTTTTTTGTCTGAACCAGGAATTAAACCAGAGTTCTTTTTTTTTTTTCGTCTCTATAATTAAATATTTAAAATTATCCTGAAAGCTAATAAAAAAAATAATTTTTCCAAATTAATCATTTAATTAAAAATCAAAAAATAAATAATCATATCTTGATACATAAATAAATACCTTGATACATCAGAAATAGCATTCAGGTAATTTGATACTGTTTTCTCAGCTAAGAATTTAAATACCCAGGTTGGCTGTAATCTGAATATTTTTTATAACTCTTACGATCTAAAACACGAAACAATTTTTTTATTTAAAGGGATTAATTTTAGCGGTTGGATTACAATATTTAAATTATTTTAGTAAAGTGAAGTTTTGTTTTAAAATCAAAGTAAAAGTACTGTAAAAAAATCTATTGGTTACTAATATAACTGAAATATGTAATCGAAGAACGTGAGTACAAAAATTATTTTTAGAGTTCCGTAACTGTTCTGGTACTGTCAGCATCAGTACACCAGACGTGTGTTATGTGTATTCTGAGTAGTAATTCAAAGAAGCAATGCTATGCTTCAAGAGCTTAGCCAGCGTAACAGTACCCGAAAATTTGTATATTTTCCTAAGCTTTTTAAATTATCATCTGTATCAATCTAAGTTAACTCCCGTTTATTTCTATTAATAATTGTATATTACGTATGACTGATATTTTAGATGAATTTTTTTAAAAATTATTCATTCAGTTTGAGAATAGCAAAACTTTTGCACTAAAACACTTAAATGATCATAAAAAAATCGAAATTAAATTATTAAGTTAAATAGCATTTACGTTAGAGGCGGGAAGTGACAAAAAAAAACTCTCTATAAAACTAAATTTGTGGAAAATCATTAATTGATACATTGAGACAAGAAAAATTAACATTTTCAATTTTTTTTTTAATTTGGATTTTTTTACGGCGCATTTGTGATAAAAAATGTCGTGAAAGTTAAAAAATAAAAATTTCGATAGCTTTTTTGCTTTCAAAAGTTGGAAAAAATTTTGGCTCTTATGTTTTTGGATAAAATTTCTATTTTATCTTTTTTTGATATATTTTTTTGTGAACAATACATAAAAAAATTAACAATTAAAAAAAAAAAGTTGAATATCGCAATTTTCTAAAAAATTTATAAATTTTTTTGAAAATTTGTTAAAATTGTGATAATCAACTTTTTCTTGTTTAATTGTTCATTTATCAATAAAATCAAATTGAAATTTCGTTCAAAAAAACGAAAATTGATATGGTTGATTGTATATATGGTTGACCCCACTTGTAAATATTTACTAAATCAATTTGTTGAAAACTAAAAAAAATTTTATTTTTTAGCTGAAGAAATAAAAATTTTTCTCACAGTAACTTCTTGTTGAAAAAAAATTTTCTAGATTTGGTAAAAAACAATTTTGGATGAAAATTCGCAAGTTTTCTATTTAAAATTGTTTTTTTCCAAATCAAAAAAAAATTTTTTTAACAAGAAAGTAACTGTGAGATAAATTTTGACTTCTTCAGCTAAGAAATCCAATTGTTAAAAATTTTTAATAAAATCATTTCTTGTTACAATAATGCCTTGTTTCAAAAGAAATTTTTTCTCTCAGATGAGTTGTTACTTTTTCAAAATATCCAAAGCACTCCACTAGTAATTAGTTGTTATCAATTTTTTCAACTAATGAAAACGGTCACATTTTGAGTTAGAAAATTCTTTACTACTTAGAACGTTAAATTCCACAAATAAAAAAGTTATTATTCTACTAATTTTGCTGTGAATTAAAATCTCTTGAGTTTTTAAATTAAAAAAAAAATAACTAAATATAAACTACTTAACTAAAGTTTAAGTAAATTTATTTAAAAATTTCTAATTTTTCAGGTTTACTGTTTTAATAATTAAAAATTTCAATGATTTATTTCTAGAGAGAGTAGTACTTACACTTTTTGTCTTAATTAGACAAAGCTCAAAAATATTGTTTTTTTTTTTTTGCTGAAAATGAGTTTTAAAAGTAGTCAATTGCAGTTAGTTATATACATTAGTTTATAGAATATGAGAGAGTAATAATTAAATCAAATGAAATGTCGGGAATCGGAGCCAGAGTTGGTAAATTTGAGTCCAGCTTTGTTTTCTATCAAGTTGTGCTCTAGGTACCGATATATACTGGTACGACATACAATATATATATATAACTATATATTGTGTACTGGATACGATAGATAGATGATAGAAGATAAATCAACAGAAGATAGAACAGAGCTGGCAGTGCTTGAAATTCTAGAAGCTCCAGGTCTTTGGTGTACTGGAAAATGGTTCGGATAAGCAAAAGGAGTAGAGACGACAACGTATCGTTTCTACTGAACTCTCATCTGGTTGACGATGACTAGGAGGACACAGGGGACAAGAATACCTGTAATTATTTACAGAAGAGTATAGAATAATCATGTAACTGGATATCGTCGAGTGTAAAATTTGTTTTTGGTTTAAATTTGATTTTTGTTTTTAATTTTTAATACTTTGAATAATATTAAATATCATTTATAAATGTATAAATATATATCGTTATTTCATGAGTGGAATCGTATTATTCACATGAAATGCGGTACTATTGAACTAACAAACTCAAAATATATGAGTGTATAACAGCTGAGAGAGAGAGGGTCGAGCATGGGTTCGTGTTGCGACGTGACTCGTTAAGTAATGCGATATGACGCGAAACAAGATCGCGCACGCACTTGAATTTCATCATGCCGAATCTTCCCCATATTCTATTATATGTATTTTTATTTTAATGTAATGATTCACTCGATTATTTTTTCATTTTATCAATTTATCATTGATTGATTGATTGATTGATTGATTATTGATTATTGATTATTCATTGATGTTCCAGAACGCTCGACATCATGTTCGTGGTGTGGAAGGACTGGTGGAACCTGGGAACCAGTAAGTGCTTGTGAAGGCACCAGCAACCCCGGGTTGACCAATTCCAATAGGTTCTGTAGTGAAGCTTGCTTTGCTGCGGGGAGACGGGCAGCTTTCAAACGGGCGAGAACTTGCGATTGGTGCCGGCATGTTAGACATTCCGTTAGCTATGTGGATTTTCATGTAAGCACTCGATTATTCTTCTCAAAATAATCGAAGATAATAAATAAGTTTTTTTTTTTTTAATATTATTGAAAAATTGAAAGTTTGAAATTTTTTTTCAATTGATAAAAATTTTTCAATTTTGATCTAAAAATTTAAAAAAGAACGAAATAAATTATCATTATCGAGTTTTTTTTTATAAAAATTGTCGGTAAATATATATAAGTAGAGTTCCACCTATTTTCAGTCAAAAAAAATTTTAAACTTGAAAATAAAAAAAAAAAAAATCAAATTTCATGAAGATTTTTTGGTTTGGAAAATTTCAATTTTTGATTGAAAATCGTTGGAAAAGTCTTGATTTGGAGTTGTGCTTTTTCAAGGTTTCATATCATTCGCACCAATAGCCAATTTATAATGATAAGTACTTAGGCTGCATTCGAAAATGCTCAATCTCTAGATACATTATTAAGAAATGGCCTTGTATCTTGAGAACTATTGACATTTTTAAAGATTTAATCTCACTTCGACATTACACTCATCGAGACCTTTCATTTGAGTACCCACATCAATTTTTCATATATTTATATATATTATATATATATATGTATGTATGAAAAATATATCAAAATGCATGTGGGTACTCAAATGAAAGCTCTTGATGAGTGTAACATCTAGATGAGCTTATATCTTTAAAAACGTCAATATTTAAGAAAGTACAGATAATTACAAAATTTTCATACCAAGTAATGAATCAACATAAAAAAAAAATGATAAATTTTAATCTTGCAGGATGGCGAAAGTCAACTCCAATTCTGCAGTGATAAGTGTTTAAACCAGTATAAAATGAATATATTCTGCCGCGAAACCCAGGCCCACTTGGCGTTGCACGGAATAGCAAGCGTATCACCAACCAGCCCCAGTAGTGGTGGATTGATAACACCGGAACTGTGGCTGCGAGACTGCAGATCCGCTCCACCTAGTCCCGACGAGGAAGCACTGATCGTCGACGATGAGCCTAGCGACTGGCCGAGTTCCGACAAGCCAGACGACGAATCTCGGGATCTATCCAAGAAGATTACCAATGACTGTTTGCAGTCCGACAATAGCATAAATAATATTAACATTAGTAATAATAATAATAATAATAATAGTAGTAATAATAATAGTAATAGTAATAGTAAACAAAATGTACAGTACCTCGACGACGATGAGGATGAAAACGTTGAAGAAGCTATTAAAGAGTCACTGAAAGAGGAGGAGAATCGCAGATCACAGGAACGTATCACTGTGTCATCTAAATCATTATCAAGTACAGAGTCATCTTACGTTTCAATTACGCCGGGTAGTTTATTGAATATCAACAACAGCGCAGCGATAAAAGTTTGCAGAAGGTCAACGAGTTCCTCGCCTGAAAGTTGTAAAGAGTCGCCGCCCACGAATTGCTCGCGCGAAGGAACTATTTTCATAAAAGACGTAAGAAAGTTGTTGGTAAGAGATACTACGGTTAAACGTCACAGTCAGCCGAGCTATCGATCACGCAGAGTTTCCGGGAAATCTATGTGGCTTCCAAAAGCTCATCATCACAATTATACTCACTATCCGATGACATTTCCAGAGAAAGGTTTCCCCAATCCTCCTTCCCACCCAATACCTTTGCAATTTATCAGAAGAAATTACCCAGACAATTCTTCACCGCCTCCGCAAGTTGGATCTCCACCGTCTCCATTGCATTCGGGAGCCTCCAAGGTTTTGAATAATCCTGCGGGACTGTTACCGCCGGTGACTGTTCTGGTTCCTTATCCGATTCCCATACCGATACCTCTGCCAATTCCAATCCCCATTCCGCTATTTGCTAAATTCTTCAACTCAAACTCGGAGACAAAAAAATCTGAAAAAACTAATTTGTGTAGTAATGGTGAAACTACAGTTCCTCAAGATCTTTCACGACGAAGCCAGCCGATGCCGGCCAAAAGTCCGTGTTCAGCAAATTCGTCGAGTGAAAAACTTGTTAATTTGTCGGATTCATCTACCTCGTCATCGCCAGTGTTGTCCACGACTTCCACGGGTGCGAGCTTCTTCGCAGTCGGAAATAAAACCCAGGCGAGAAACAACAGCCCCAGGCCTCTCAGAAAACGGAGACGTCTTACATCTGGGTCTGATCAGGACATCAGGCTCAAACGACGGAATAAATTTGTACACGTTTAAATTATTATTTGTTATTTATAGACTTATCTTTTTTTAATGTTACTAGTGCTGTTTTCAATTTAAACAACAGTTGTTTGTTTTTTTTATTTTTATCTAGTGCTTGGAAATAAATATACGTGATGCTCTGTAAAAATTAGTTATGTTTAATAATTTTATGTTCAAATATTGTAGATGTTTTGATGTGAAAAAGAATAATTTTAATTATAAATAATCAGTAAAAACTAGTGATTATTTGGAAATTATTATACCGTTGTCATTATTTGTTACACAGAAAGAAAAATTTCTTGACCGAAGTAAAAATTTTTCTTGAAATTCTATTCTTGGTGGAAGTAATTTTTTCTTAATTCAAATTATCGTAAATACTTTTTTTAACTTCCCGCTAAGAGAATTGAAAATTTTCAAAAATCGAGAAGTTATTGGTTTTACCCCTTTTTACACTTTTTTTTTGTGTAGTCACCTGTATTGATATAATATTCTTGACGAAAAAAATTAATAAGTGTCAATTGTATTTTTGGTAATTTAAAAGAAAATATTTTATTAGCCAATAATTACTTACATCGTTCATGTGCCAGGTACTTGATTAAATAATAAATTATCAAGAATGTCCAGTTGTTTAATTTTTTTTTTTTTTTTTTTTTTTAATATTACAAACTAATCTCAAACGATTAGGCTGAGTTTAAATAAATATTTATACAAAACATTATTAACACAAATCAGTTAATTAATGATTTTGTGTTAAATAATTTTATAAAACGCAAGTTGAGAGACTGATTGTAGATTTTAGTCGACAGTTTTATTGATTATAGAGATCCCAGAGTGAGACTGTACCGTCTTTGCCAGCTGCAGCCATTAGATTCTTATTGTTAAACGCTTGGACTTTTTCCTTTGAATAAATAATATCAAAAATATTAGATCTATGTTGATTAAGGACAGCAAGGGGCCGAAGCGTTTTCCACGAAAATATGCGGACTCGTCCGTCCCAACCGCCAGCAGCAAAAACTTTCGAGTCTGGTCGAGATGCAATCACAGATGTCCCGCTGTTTTTAAGAGTTATCGATGTCTTATGGACCAGCTGGTTGCTTTTGTTAAGATCAAAAACCTGTCGATTTAAAAATTATTTTTAAGTTAACATTGATAATTATAAAAAAATAATAACTATTACCTCTAATTTGTCTGTTGGGTTACCGATAATACCTCGCATCCAATAGTTATCAAAATTAATAGTCATCGGACAAGAGTCAGTATTTAACCAACTGACAATTACGCGGTCTTTGATGTTCCACGCTGCAATGTCACCACTTTCGTACGCAATAAGTATAATATTGTTTTCAAGTGAGCAATTTTTGATCGCCATAACTTCACCAAGAGGTTTGGGTACTTTAGATACCATTGGATCCAATTTATAAACAAATTCTTGGATAGTCAAAGATAAGGCTCCGACCTGCGAGTTTGGTAGTGGAAGAAGAATTATATCATCAGTCAAAATCTGGTATCTGAAAAATATTTAATCTATATTATTAAACAGGCTTTTTTTTTTAAACAGTGAGAACTTAATTAATAAAAATTAAGTAAATAAATACCTAGAAAATCCGCAGTAATCGGTATCAATAGTCTTATCGAGTATCCAATTAGATCCATCAGCATTCCAAATGTCAACACAACCGTCTTTTCTTTGAATAATCAAATATTCATCATCCAGTGTATGTAAAGCTAGACACTGTTTTTTAATAGCATTCAATTTACAAATTTCTCGATGTCTCTGAAAAAATTATTTTGTTATCGGTAACATTTTAAAAATTGTAATTTTAATTATCTGCCTATAATTATAAATAATACTGAAATTGACAGACATAAGTGGAAATTTTATAAAATATTTTTTTTATTATAATTGATTTAATAAAAAAATTTCAAAAAACTATCATGATATTCAAGTTAGCTGTCACTTGACAATTTTTTAATGAATAAATTTACTCCAAAAAATTATTTTTAAAAAAATTGCATTTGTGGTTTTTTTTAATTTCTAAATGTCAATTTTTTTTTGCCATAATTTATTTGTTACAAAAATTCTTAAAATTATCAAGTATCTGCTAAGTTAAATGAGAATCAATTTAGCAGACAATAATTGATTTAAAAAATTTTTTTAACAAATAAATTATGGCAAAAAAAAATAAGAACAAAAAATTGACATCTAGAAAATTAAAAAAGTAAAAAATGCAATTTTTCAGAATTAATTTTTCGGAGCAAATTTATTTAATAAAAAAAATAAAATAATTGTAATAGTGACAGCTAACTTTAATGTCATCTAAGTTAATTTTCAAAAAACTCTCAGATGTCAGCTGATTTCAGTATGAAAATTAAGTTAGCCGGCATCTAAAAATTTTTAGAATTTTTTGTGATTGAAAAAATTATTACAAAAAAATAAAAAAAAATTTAATTTGTAAAACAATTAAAAAACTGTATTTCAGTATTATTAATTATAATAGTAATTGTACTGAAGAAATAAATAAAAATAAATAATTACTTGAAGGTCCCAAATATGAATATTTCCACTTTCAGCGCCAGCGTAAAGGTGCTCAACGTAGGGAGAAATTCTAAAATCAAGACAGTGAACAGGACCCATGTCCCCACGTAAAACGTAAATTGGATCAGGTGGTAGTATTGCCATTTTACAATGCCTTATTTATTGTTATTAAAAACAATAAACAAATGGTGTCGGTAAAAATGATGACGTTTAAAATTTTTGTAATTGCAATCGCGGAGTAAAGACACTGTTGTTGTGTTGTAAATTTAAATTTTATCGATAAATTTAATAGAAGACGGGAGGCACACAGCTACGACGTATCGAAAACAATCAGACTAGTTTATTATAGAATTAATTGATGATGTTTAAATCACAGGCTGCACCTCTGTGATAATTA
Organism: Cotesia vestalis; assembly: GCA_000956155.1. Classification (NCBI taxonomy): domain Eukaryota; kingdom Metazoa; phylum Arthropoda; class Insecta; order Hymenoptera; family Braconidae; genus Cotesia; species Cotesia vestalis. The sequence goes on from JZSA01001601.1 coordinate 14,554, forward strand.
TCGAAAACCACCGACAAATCAGTTGAGACCGTTTACAAATAAAAACGGTTGTTTGTTTCAATTTCACATATTGTCTAAATAATTAATTGTTCAGACGCGCCGATGAACCTCCCGTCTTCCTTACTTTCGGCTTTCGGCCACCAACTACAACGCAAAAATGGATTTGTGTTCTCATTTTTTATTTGCAACATCTCAAAGTGTCGTTCGATCATGGAGAACCGCTGCGCACACGTCTAGAGACTTTTTGTGTTGTAAATTGACAGATAAATTCTCTAGTAAAAGCACTAGACACAAAAGGCGCGAAAATTCAAATTTCAAAAATATTAATTTAATTGAAATAATACATGAAAATTAATGTAGCTCATATTTAATCATTTTATAAATTTTTTAACAAATGAATTATGGCAAAAAAAAAAAACTAAGAAAAAAAATTTGACATCTAGAAATTTAAAAAAATAAAAAATGCAATTTTTTTTAAATAATTTTTGGGAACAAATCTGTTTGTTTGATATATAGTCAGCTGTTAATTCAAAAAGTTTTTTTAATAAATCAATTACAATAAAAAAATGCTTCTAAAAATTTTCACTCGTAATTTTTATTAATTTTTACATGTAAAACTTTTTAATTTAATTTTTTTTTTAATAATTTAATCGATATAAATATCTAAAAAAATTTTTATATCTGTCAATTTATTTTTCAGTAATTTATTTCTTTAAAAAATTCTAAAAATTATCAAATATCTGCTACTTTAAGTTTCATTAAAATTTTCATTTTTTAGACACATGTATAATTTATAAATTACAAGTAAAAACTTTATTAAAAATAACAATTATTTTTTTTTGCCTAAAAATTAAATTTCTCAAAATTTTTTAACAACTTTACAATTGATTTATATTTAAAACTTTAAAAAATTCGACTATCGATTATTTAATTCGATTATAAATAAAATAACAGAAAATAAAATATTTCATGAACACAAGACTTAAAAGAAAAGATAAGTAAAATTTCTTCATATCCAACCCAGTCTTGATGCATTTTCTCACTGAACCCGCACATAATACCTAACTCATCCGTCTAAATACATGCATATTTTGTACCTGCATACATTTGTACTACAAAATCAACGTTGAGTACTGAGTGTAACCTAAAGTTTTAATTTTTTACACATACTAGTTATTAAATTTTTTTAGTACTAAATAAATAGTCTATCTCCTCCCAACAAAAGAGCCTCTCAACAACAACAACAACAACAACAACAACAATCAACCAAATAACGCTTTAAAAAAAAAATAATGAGATGCGTAATTGTAATGCAAGTAAGATGAATTAGTAATGCTTCCATCGACTGGTTATTTTAAATCGATTACTTGTCCATTTTATGACAACGGTTCTTGTGATAGACCCTATTGTCACTTTAAGCACCTGCGTCGAGGTAATATCAAATATAGCTACTATATTAATAACCAAAAAAAAAAATAAATAAAACCCACCCCGACTAATCATTTTGTTTTACGTCAGAAGATGCCTCATCAGTATCAGCATCAGTGGTACCCAGCGTGTCTGTGGATTCACAGTCAGAGAGGAATCAAAAAAGAGGAGCCGCCACCAGCACCTCCACCACCACCGCTGCCACAATAAACTCTAGCACAACCGCTTTGCAATTAAGTAGCACTATTTCCGCGACTGATTCTCAGACAATCCAGCAGCTTGTCACTGAAGCGGTGACTAAAGTTCTAGCGGACCAGAATGTCACCAACAAGGAGCAAGTATCGGAGACAATAGTATCAAAAGTAGTGGAGGGTCTCAAGCCGACTTTGACGTCGTCGACGATAGGAAAACACGTTGGCGTACCGCAGCTGATATCAAAACCGCCGTGTGTTTACAATCCGACTCCAATAGCCGAATTGAAGAAACGTCATATAGCAGTGCCGGTTTATATGCCCACCAGAGAAAGTAAAGTCGCTGTTAAAAGAAAAACCTCCGACGATGGAGTCAAACCTTGGCTAAGTTGTCTACCTGATTCCATAAAAACAAAACCCTCTGAGATAACATACAAACCTACGGCTATTAATACAATAAATTCACTTAATGATAGTAATAAAAATAAATCTTCTGACAATTGTTATGTACCGACAGCTAAAGGGGATTCTTCGACGCTTAACTATGATGATCGTTCCAGTGAGTATATTGTCAGTTCCAAGAGCAAAAAAGAAGCTTACTGTCCGAAGCCGAAGAAGCGGAGAGAAGAATATGTTCCTAAGATGGTTAAAGCTCCTCTTAAATCATTGGAACAGCTTGATGATTGCGCGATGGATGACTTTGAACCGGAATTTAATATGCTCGATGAGATTTTGGTGTCTTCTAGTACCAATGCTCATCAACTAGACTATAATCCTATGAAGAGTTACTATACGGTCGAGCCTAAGTTTTCAGATGACGAAAATGAGGATCTTGGTGCGGCTGACGCTGCTAGTGCTAGGGTAGTAGATAATTCAACCAAAGAAGTACAAAAATCATCGATTAAGACTAATTGTAAAGATAAAACAGTTGTTATTGAAAATAATTTAAAAGATAAATTGGACGAGTTAAATAGTAAAGATGGTAATAAGGATGATAATGATGATGATGAAGGAGGTAATAATGTTGAATCACGTAAAGATTGTGATGGAAAAAAAGTTGTTAATAAAAAAGATAATGAAAGAAGCAAAGAGCGTAGTAGTCATAGTAAAAGTAGCAGTAGAAGTAAGAGTAGTAGTAGTAGTAGTAGTAAAACTAGTAGTAGTAAGAGTAGTAAGGACAGAAATGATAAAAAAGATGAGAAAAAAAGTTCGAGTTCGAGTTCGAGTGACCGGCATAGATCCTCGAGTAAACGCAGTGACAAATCCAAGGACAGTAAGGAGAAGAGTTCTTCCAGGAGCAAAGATAAGTCAAGATCACATCGCGATCGTGATCGTGAGAAGAGTTCCAGTTCGAAGGAGAATGACAGGCATCATAAGTCGAGTAGACATAAACACGAGTCTTCCAAGTCTGGAGATAAAAAGTCCAGTAAAAGCAATAGTAAAAATAATGACGCGGATAATCACAAAAAAAATGAAGCTGATAAAAAAATGGATGTTGATTCAGATAACGATGTTGGCACCGGTGAATTTCAATATGCTGGTTTTATTAATGAAGATGAGCTGATGGAAACAAGCGACTCTGATCATGATGTTGAGGAGGAATGTCTTAAAATTTTTCAGGTAATTTTTATTTTATTTATTTAATTCAATCGATCCTAGAATAAGTATTCCCTAAGGGCCGTAAAGTACAGAGTATTACATTAATAGTGAGCAATTTTTATTAATTAAAGTAAAACATTTTTGAATTTGTTAATATAATTATAAAGTAATTACAATTGTGAATTTTTTTTTAAATATATTAATAAAATTAAATTGAAATTTTGTTCAAAAAAATAAAAATTAAAATGATGACCCCACTTGAAAATAATTACCAAAAAAATTGTGCTTAAATATTTTCAATTCATGCATTGCATTGCATTTTTGAAAAATACATAAAAAAATAAACAATTTAAAAAAAAAATTAATTATTACAAGTTTAACAAATTTTCAAAAAAATTTATAAATTAAAAAAGAAAAAAGTTGAATATTACAATTTTTGAAAAAATTATATAATCCAAGATTCTACTGAGTATAATTCAAACTATACGGGATATTTTTTCGGATTATATCCAGTGTAATCTGGGGCGGTATAACCAGAAAAATTACTTGGTCAAATCAGAGATTACACTGAGTATAATATCGACTGTAAATTAATGAATCTAAGCATTATATATCTTCATTAAAAAACCAACTATAGAAATTTTAAATTCTTCAAAGGTTCCTGTTCTTTCGTTAATTGTTTGCTTATTGATATATTAAATTTTTGTTATTAAAAGTGTGATTTACTATTTTTAGGAGTATCAGGAAAGTGATCATCCCAAAGGAGTCACAAGTAAAAGTGAATCGAAACCAGATACTGAAGTCGAAGCTGAGGATGTCGGAAAAAAACGTGTCGCTCATGCCCTGGCTGCAAGTACCGTTGCCCGAAGTCACCTACCAAGTCAACCATTAAAACGATTGCCCAATCCTCAGCAACGAATGTATGAGCGCTGGAAACTGACCCGCGAAGCTACGTCTGACAAAACTAAACCTCAGGTTACAGGTGACAAGGACGTCTTCAGTTCTGTGGTAGAAAAGCCACATGTTAATGGCACTGGTAAGATGTTTGTTTAATAAATTCTTGTTGTTATTTAAGTATCGAGTATTGATTAACAATAATAATTATGTTAATAATAACTTACAGGTCGTGTAAGAATAGCGCCAGTACCTTACGCAAAATCTTTGGAGCAAGCTAAGAAAAAAGTGCTAGAATCTGTAGCTAAAGTACCTGTGGAACCTAAAACAGTAGCTCAGACTCGAAAAGGCACACGTGTCGCTCATATTCCACAGACAGTAAATATTACACAATAAATATATAAATATAAATTTATTACAAAATTTAATAGCTGTAATGAAATTTTTTTAATATTGTTTTTAATTGATTTATTTAAATCAGCATAAAATATTATTTCATAACATTGAAAACATTTTTAAATTTCTAGGTGCCTCAACTGATTCGTTCAGAGCCGCTGCAAGTGACGACCCAGAAATTTCCCCTTAATATTCGTCAGTATTACGTGAATCTTATGCATGATATTTGTATACAAATATATACGAGTGGTGAGGACGCAGTACAACGTGCATTACGTGAGGAGCTGAACTGTCACAATCGTTGTAAAGCCTTAACGGTTTACAAAAGTTCTTGTATGGTAGCTGCGCACAGGTTGAGAAAGGAAGTAGAACAAAATACGTGTGCTGGCGACGATGATTCGATGCCATCGGGCAGTGGAACTGTTTCGCATGATGCCGTACTTGCTGGTAAAAGTAAAGGGTCGTGGAGTGTTGTTAAATCCAAAAAAGTAATTACTGATTTTAGAGGATCTGCGCTTTACAATGTCCTTAAAAAGTGGATTATGAATGAACAACAGCTCAGAGATAATGGGTTTCCACGACCTCATCCTGATAAGACTAAGGTAATTATAAACTTGTTTATTTATTTTTATTAATATCAATATCAATTATAAATAATAAATTATCATTTTTTTTTGTTTATGTTTTAGGGAAGAGCTAAAATTTATACAATAAATACACGCAATCAGTCGATTGTATCTAAAGTGCCTAATGAAAGATATTGCAGTCGCTGCAATAAGCCTTACATGGTAGATAAATTTGGATTTGCTGTGCAAAAACAAAATTGTATTTATCATTGGGGACGTAAGTTTACTATCCGCGGTGAGGGCAAATACAGTTGCTGTCAACAATATGGTTCGGCAACTGGTTGTGCTGATGCTCAAAACCACGTCTGGGATAAAGTTGACTATGAAAATTTACGCGGTTACGTTCAAACTTTACCCAGAGGTAAAAATTTAATTTTTTTATTAAAATATTTTTTATTTTTATGTTAATAATTTTTAAATATTTTTCTTTAGATATTCCAGATGAAAATCAGGGAGTTTATGCACTCGATTGTGAAATGTGTTACACGACACAAGGTCTAGAGTTGACGCGAGTAACCGTTATTAACGATGACTGTAAAACTATATACGAAACACTGGTTAAGCCTGATAATCGTATAATTGATTATAATACAAGGTAATTTTAGTCCTGATTTTTTTCAGGTATTCTAACAAGGTTATTATTGTTATTATTATTATTTTTTTTATTAAAACCTAACAGCCTAGAGGGCCAATAACAGGGTTACTCAATTGATAGAGAGTTGAAGATAGTAACAGAGTATAAACAATATTTGATATCTGAGTTTATTTATATTTTACTAAGAGTTTGATATTTTATTTTTCGCATTATTATATTGATTCATTTTATTACATTAGTAATAAAAGTTTTTTTATATGCAATTTGCAATGAGGTTGAGTGATCTACGTTGATTGAATTGTTCAAACATTTTTATTTTTACATCTATTTTTCTTTAATAATAATAATAATAA
>JZSA01001604.1:0-25271 GCA_000956155.1 Cotesia vestalis
ATAAAAAAAAAAAAAAAAAGTGTTTATTCACGCCTAAAAAAGTCCTGATAAATCCACTCCACGTAAATATAAGGACCTTTACATTCACGCGGTCTAGATTTATCAGGACTTTTTTACGCATGAATAGAAATGTCAAAAAAAAATATTCCAATCAACAATTTAAAAAGTTTCTAATACAAAAAAAAATTTTTTTAATGTAATTATAATCAAAAGCTTAATAATTAGTAGGATAAAAAAATCATAAAAGCTCACCTCAGTCAAATAACGTTAATTTTTTTATGTCGCAATATCAAACATTAAAATTTAGTAGCGAAAACTGAGAAAGGACCAATTGAATCTATTATTTGTCAATGTTATTAAGTACTGAAAAATGAACGTTTATTAACGCTTTACAGTGATTTATAAACATTGGTAAAACTTCCCCGTAGGCCTCTCGCGGGGCCGCTTCATGATACGGTTACATCGCGACTGACGGCGAATTGTCGGAAGCATCCACAAGTCATATAAAATCCTCTCTATATATACGGAAGGAGTAATGTAAGTAATGTAAATGCTATTGGGCAGGCGCACTGTTATCGATTCATTTTACTCATTGTCATTTTATATATATTTATATTCTAGATATAGATAGATACACCGGTTTATTATATATCTATAATACTAAATACTATCGCGACTAGCCACCTACGAACTAATCCGTGAATACGATCAACAACGATGACGCAACAACATCCCTTAAAACTCTTACGTCTCGTATTTTATTTAATCCCCTGAAATGTCAAAGTACGAAACATTTTCTCGCTAAAGAAAACAATTTCCATAAGTAATTGTATTTTTTAGAAATCATTTTTCAGATCAGATTTTAATAAAAATTGATAGTTGCTATTAGTCTTAAAATACTTGACCTTGTTACCAGAAGCAATGTAAATAAAGGTCTGCGAGCCGGTTTAATTAGTAAAGTAATCATTAGTTATGATTATTACTTGTAAGTATAACTACAGAGTTTTATTGGATAATTTTAAAAAGGTAATAACTTAACTGGTTGGTTATAGCGTTGAGAAGAATAGTACCACGTTTCAGTTGTGAGTTATGGGACTTTAAATGTCTAACTTGTAATTTTAAATAAAATAAAAGGTCGACTCAAGTTCATCCGTTTTATTTATTTTTCTTCTGTTATTGTTTAGTGTCACGATAGAGCTAAATTTACGTGTTATTATATATAATTCGTTATTGAATTACGCAAACTGTCACATGGTGAATAACGATGCCCTTAATACTACTCACGTTTCAATTATAATGAAAATAATTTATCGTTTTTAGGTTTCATTTATAAAATATCGTTTTACTTTAAATTTCTGATCTTTACATAACGATCTTCCGATTTCAATTTGTAATTTTGTTTAAGCGTTTTATTGATAATTATTTACTATTGCTATTAGTATCTTATATTTTACATTTACATTCGTATTAGCATTAAAAATCATAAGGTTTTTTTTTTTTTGCGGTTGAATTGGTGATTCATTATTTATCATGTTTTTGCTATTGTACATTTTTTTTCACGTTCATTAGTTTGATATTTTTTTGTAAGACTTACTTGGAAAAAGGAATATTAAATTCAGACTTTCAACAGACTTTATATTGAAAGTCTATGACAGTTTTTATTTATTAATGTTTTAATTTTTAACAAAAAAATTTTTTATGATTTTAATTTAAAAATTTTCAAAATTTTATAAAATTCATAAAGTTTAACTAAAAAAAAAAAAACATTTTGACCAACTAATTTGTATTTTAATTAAATTATTGATGCAAAATATAAAAAAATTTTGGCAAATGTTGATTAAACGTCAAAATTTATAAATTTTTCAAAAACAAAAAATAGTTTCTCTAAAAATTTTAATGAAAAAAAGTATGCATTTTTTTGACTTTTGAAATTAAAAAATTTATCCAAGCTATTCGTGGAGAAACCCCAAACATTCCCGCATAATGACGAGCTATCATCAGAATGTTGTTTTAACTTTCGAATTGACGATCTCATTAATGAATAGGAATTCCCACATTATTTCGTTATTGTTTTGCGCCGAACAGTCAAAAGTCCATCGAGGACAACCTTGGCAAAAAATAACACCCAGTCAAAAGTTCATTCAATTTTTAAATTTTGACATTAACTACTGACGTTTAACCTATTAGACATGATTCGGCGGGTCAATTTTATAACTAGTAAGAACCACTTAGTCCTTGTACTTTGTTCTAAATTTGTCTTATTCTTATTATTAAAAGAGAAGTCAACATACTAAAGTTCAACAAAAAATGATTTTTTAAACATCTTTTTTCTCAATAAAATCTCAAGAAAAAAAAACTAATCGTTTTATAAAATTTTTTTTTAATTTCTGCGTGAATAATAATTAATTAATCAATCAATAATATTAATAAATCAATTATAGCAAAAAACGTCAATATTTCTATCCCTAATTTTTTAAATAGAAATTATAATATTGCCGAGACAAGTCATGACAATAAATATCAAACAGTCGTACAATTACAAATTTTTTACTTTAATTAATGGATAAAAAGTAAAGTCTGAGTAAAGCGGTTCTTTTATCACTGAATCTCGGGAAGCATATTTACTACTTGGTAGAACAGTAGTACAATCATACATAAATAAACATACACATATACATTTATAACAATAAAAGTTACAAGTGATGTGATATGATTTGATATAACATTGCAATGCAGCTCCGTACATTCGCATTTGTAGCACTTGTCTATATTATCTACGTATAACAACTACAAGTAAAGTACAGATGTGGCCAGTTAATATTATAATAATGTGCAATGTGTATCATACATATATACATATTCATAACTCTCATCTCCGATCTCTCAACAGTAGTGATACGGGCAATTTTTATTCTGGTAACTTCTGGACTAGGTCACATCTATGGAGGCCCACTTTTCTGATTACTCGGTTTAGTTGACTATAACAACCGTTTACATTTCGCTCTCATCGTCAACGACCCGCGAATAATATATAGACACGTGTTCTATATATATATATTGTTAAATATACATAGAAGTAGAATTACAAGAATTGGAACGATCAAATCCGATAGAAGGTTGTGGCCCTTACATTGTGACCCACTATCGTTTGTCTTTGACCTGAGAACTCGATCAATGTTTTTTCTGTCTATCGAGTTACTCTGATTTATTATATTTAAAGTTATTATGATTTAATGCAATTATCAAGGTGACTCTGGTTGCACTGCAATACTAGGAGCAAGCTTCCGAGTTCCGTCTGGTTTCAAAAATCAGGTTAATATACTCGGTTTAAAAACGTATGAGAATCGTACCAGATATTAAGCTGATAGGAGCAGATTAAAGTTTTTTTTATTAAAATAATCAATAAACATATTGTGTTCTAGATGCCATACACGGAAAGAACAAGATGACACTGGATATCATCTCAGATTATACTGAGTGAAAAAATTTTTTAGATAGTAGCTAGTATAATCCAGATTACAATGAGTATAATCCAGATATTACGCAGTATAATCTAGATTTTTCTAGCTACTATCTGAAATTTTTTTCACCACAGATATCACTGAATATAATCTGGGATGATATCCAGTGTCATCTTGTTCTACTTTTATTCAAAATAATTACTTTCAATCACAAATAAAGTAATCAAAGTTAATTCAAATTTAAAAAAAAATTTTTTTCATCGTTTCTATGCGTTTTGAGTCAAAATACGTTGTTTCCCGAAAAAAAAATTTTTTGGTACGCCCTTATGGCTCCCGGGACCCACCTCGGATGCCATAAAGGCGTATAAAAAAAATTCTGTTATTTTTTTAAGTCCAAAAAAATTTTTATTTTGAAGAAAAATTTTTTTGCACTTCTGCAAATTTCATAAGAAAATACGTTGGTTTCCGAAAAAAAAATTTTTTCTACGCCCTCATGGCTCTCGAGACCTACCTCTATAATAACTGTGGATGGATAGGCCTATCCCAGGTTTTACATTGGTATCAATAATACAGTTAATTTTTTATTTATTTAATTTTTTAATTCCATATTAAAAAGGGCACGATCTCCCTTGTGTAATTTCTCGCACTAACTCAAATATTTCTCAAAAATATCATAAATTGAATTTACAAGCCCAATAAAATGGTGTGATGATAATTTCTTTCCTGATTGCGACATGTTTTTAATCATAGTATTGCGTCACGTAAATTAATGTTGTTAATACACATCTCATTGTAATTACGCCTTATAATTAGTTACTAGTTATCAACTATTAACTATCAGTATTTAACTACTATAAATTATTTATTTATTTTTTATTACAATGATAACGTCAATTATTCCCACTCTCTCTTTGTAACTGTCAAAGATTTACACGTGCAAAGCGAAATATAAATATTTATATTCTCTTAATAACAATATTTGTAAAAATTCATATTTATCAACCTTGGCTCATTGTATACATTCTACATGATATAACATATTTTTTCACAATCTGCCAGATTGATATCGACTATTAAAATTACGATCTCCGATACCTGACACATCGAATCAATTTCTAAATATCAATCATTATCAAGGCCGTATTGTACATATGTATTTCAATAATCATTATCATTGTCATCAGAGTAAAGCATCTAGGTAGAGCATCAAATATGTAATAGTTAAATTTACTTTTTCAATTGTAGGATTGTTAACACATAAACATCTGATTTATTAGTGCATTCATTTTTTTTTTTTTTTTTTTCATTTATTCATGATGTAATAAGTGTTATATCTTGGTAATTTTGCAAATTTCGTGTAAGTGTTTGCGAAATTAAGTTTATGGGTATTTTTAGGGATGAATCATAAAAATGAAGTTATTAAATTTTTTGTCAAATATCTCCATTAATATGCTGTAAAAATTTGCGGAATGAATGATTGTCACCTAAGTGAATTATTTATTTTTTTCACTGAATAAAAAAGAAATAGTTATTCGTTTAAAAATTATAAAACGTGAACTTGAAGATTTTTAAATTTAAATTGAACGAAACATAAAATTTCTGTCAAGATTTCTGTGAATTTTTTTATACTGATAAAAAAAATTTTTTTTTTTGAAAATTTGAATTCTTTCCTACACGGTAAGAACAAGATTCTAGATTATACTGAGTGAAAACAAAATTTAGATAGTAACTAGTATAATCCAGATTATAATGATTGTAATCTGGATTATAATGAGTATAATCCAGATATCACACAGTATAATCTCGATTTTTTAGCTACTCGCTGAAATTTTTTTTCACCACAGATATCACTGAGTATAATCTGGGATGATATCCAGTATTATCTTGTTCTTTACGTGTACCCTGATAAAAAAAGTTTTTCGATTTTTTTTTTATTGTGATGAAAAGAAATTTTTTTTTAATTAAAATTTTTTTTATACCGACGAAAAAAAATTGATATAAAACTTGTTTCGGCTAAATAAATGTCGATTTTAGTCTAAAAACTTCGTACTCAAATTTTTTTCGGATTAAAATTCAGATTCACAAAAAAAAACTCTGAATCTACTCTATTAGCTTTTCAAGAAATGAATTAGAAAAATCACGTTTTCTTGTTAATATATTCATCAGCATATTAAAGAATCAATTAAGAATTTTTTATCTTTATGCGGTTATCGACATATAACGACTTGGTTAAAAAAATCAATTTCTTTTTTAATAATATGTCAATCAGAATATTAAGAAATAGTCCAAAAAATTAATTGATTTTTTTTTTTAATACACTAAGGACTGAATAAAGTAAAATGAAATTTTTTTCTGAATTTAGCAAATAATAAAAAAAATAAAAAATAGATAAAAATTTCAAAATATAAAATTGACATTGAGAATTTGACATTGTCTAGTTTAATGTCTTGTAAAATAGAATTGTGTAATCAAAATTTATAAATCATGCATTTAAATCTAAGCAATTTTCTTCGGGTAATTTGACTCTAAGACTATATATAACTGCAATACTACCAATCTGAGCTGATATATTTAAATTTACATGCGATCGCTATCAAACAAGATAAATAGTATATCGATTAAAAATTAAAATAGAAAATAAATTTTTAAACCGGTTGGTTTAAAAACTACATATATCATTATTAATATCATTGCAGAGGCGATTTTTTTGTCAAGCTAAGTTTAAATGACAGGGTAAGAAGGGAAGAGAAGGCAGTTAGCTCACCGATGATTACTTAAATGCCTCTAAACTGTACGTGGTGCACAATACTCTAGCATTCGTGGCAGCGAGACTTGCGGCCTCGTCTAATTGACATTGTCACTGTATTCAGGGCCGTTTGTAAGCCACCGTAACTCCAAGTATGTAGTATTTTACTTGCTAGCACGTGCAGTGGTACTATCACTTTTATTTCAATCGTCTTTATCATTCATAATTTTTTTAAAAATTAATTTCTTTAATTAAATGTGTAATTTATTAATTTACCTCAATGATTGACTCCTGCCACGGTTTTTAGCGTAAGGATTAAGCACATCCTTCTCCATTTTCAAAGCCGTCGTTGATATATACACATATATATCAGCCAGCTAAATGAAAATAAAATTATATCAATACTTGGCTTTTAATTTGTGACTAAATGAGGAATTTAGACTAAAGTATTTAAAACTCTTGATATTTATATTAATCCATTCGCTAATATGTATATTTAAACAGAATAGTATGTTGACTTATTCTATATCTCAAATTTTATTCACGTTTTTTTTTTATATTTATGTCTACTGTCACATACTGATACAAAAAAATATGTATTGTGTTTTTATTTCAAAGTGTTTAAATATTTTAATATTCTATTTGAGTTTTAAAGTGACTTTAATTTTTAATCTGATAAATATTCAACGATAATAATAACTTTTAGATAAATGTATACACAGAAAAAAAAAAAGTCTTGAGTCAAGCGTAAATTTTCTTAAATCAAGAAAATCTTAAAGAAGACTGAAAATTTCTTGATTGAAGTTAAATTTTTTTAAGTCAAGAATATTTCTTCTTGCTCCAAAATAACTTCAGTCTTCCTTATAAGTTTTCTTAGTTCAAGAAATTTTTTTTTTCTGTGTAGAGAATTAAAAAAAAATACCCTAAATATTTTTAAAAATATTTTATTTTATTATTAATGGATAAGAAGAAAGGAATGTGTAATTGAATTTAAAACATTATTGTTTAATTTAAAACTGAAAATATTTATTTGCAGAAAATTACTAAACTAAAAGTGAATTTTTTTTTTTTTCATTAAAAATTTTCAATATTAGAAAAATAAAAAAGAATAAATACATTTTTTAAAAGTTGAGTTTACAAATAATCATTTTTATGATTGTCAATATACTGTTAATAATTGAATAAGCAGCAATTTGTTGCATTTGGAACATCAATTTTAACTCTTTTTTTTAAATCGTCTTGTTTAATTTTTCAATAAAATCAATTATTAAAATTTTTAGATGACGGCTAACTTAATTTTCATAGTTTTGTTTGTATTTATAATTTTAATAAATCATTATTTTAACTAAAAAAAAAAAAAAATAAATAATTTATTTACAAGATTACTTACTGACTAGTAGTCAGCTTCTTGAGACTTTAAATCCCGGTGGCTCCATTTTAAAACTTATAAATGATATCACTTAATAATTTACAGAGTAAATAGAGTAATGAAATAAAAAAAAACCATTTTAAAAAAAAAAAAACTTTAAATATAAATGTGATTTAAAAATATCTTGCCGTTTTTATAAAATATATTATAATATCTTATATTTATAAAAATAAAAAACACAAATAAGACACTTGGTGTTAACTGTACGACAAAGAAGTACCACTTGGTGATCACTTGTTGCTTCAACACTAAATTTACTGCGCACCATTGCTGAATTAGTATCACAAATTAATAAATCTTTAGAATCATCGGTCCTGCATTTCCTGCGACATTTTTTTTTCTGTTTATTTAATATTAATTATTAATTTGTAAAAATAACTTCGATTGATATAATGAAATGTTAAGTACTGGGTAGTTTTGAAGTAATCTATCTATTTTAGATGTACGAAATGGAAAATGAAATGTACAATAGGTAGATATGAGTGTAGTTACTCTAGCTTGATGGCAGGGTTACTTGGCACTGACAGATCTAACTATTTCATTCACAGTTAGTCTGTGGTTTAGTTGTGCTACACATAACCGGTGTGTTATTATGTTATGTACTTGGTACACGCATCAATGGAGCACGTATAGATTAATGTACGTGTATGATCACAACGATATGAAAGAGTGAAATAACAGCTGCGACGGGGGTGTAGGTGGTAGCATGATATGCTCGTGTTAGAGAACAACTAAAGCTTCACTTCATATGCTGATAATGATAATACATATATCTGTTTGCATGAGCTTTCAAGAGTTGTTGCTCGTAAAGCTTATACGGATATGCAATGAATTATTTAGTCAGCTAAAATATCTATTATATTATTTATTCGTTATAAATTTTATAATGTTGGATTATTTATTTTATTTTTTTTTAATAAATTATGATCAGAATTTTTTTTTTAATAATTATCAGTTATTTTTATGAAATTTTTATTTTAAGAATTACTACACGGAAAGAAAAAAATTACACTGGATATCATCCTAGATTATACTCAGTGATATCTGTGGTGAAAAAATTTTCAGATAGTAGCTAAAAAAAATCTAGATTATACTGCGTGATATCTGGATTATACTCATTGTAATCCAGATTATACTCATTATAATCCAGATTATACTCATTATAATCCAGATTATAATCATTATAATCCAGATTATACTCATTATAATCCAGATTATACTGCATGATATATGGATTATACTCATTATAATCTGGATTATACTAGCTGCTATCTGGAATTTTTTTTCACTCAATATAATCTAGGATGATATCCAGTGTAATCTTGTTCTTACCGTATATAATCCAGATTATAATAAATTATTTTTGTATTATACTCAGTATAATCTTCGATTTGACCAAGTAATTTTTCTGGTTATACCGCCCCAGATTACACTGGATATAATCCAAAAAAAAACCTGTATAATTTGAATTATACTCAGTAGAATCTTGGATTATATAATTTTTTTTAAAATTGTGATATTCAACTTTTTTCTTTTTTAATTTGTAAATTTTTTTGAAAATTTGTTAAATTTGAAATTTTTTTCACCGCAGATTACACTGAGTATAATATGGGAAGATATTCAGTGTAATTATGTTTTTTTCGTGTACACAGTAAAAAATTTTTTTACTGTATATTAATTTATTAGAAATAAATAATTAATTTTAGTTTTAATTGAATAGTTTTTTGAGAAAACTTCATCGAGTAGAAATTATTAAAATTTTTTTGTATATAAGTTAAACATTTTTTACATTGAAAAAAATTCATTTCACAGTCACTCGCAATAATTTAAAAAAACTATTCAAGTGCAATTATTATTTTATATTTATTTATTATCATTGACAGAATAAGAGCTATTAATTTTATATCTACTATTTTATTAACAGATAATTAATTAAATAAAATGTCAAATGCTTACTCTCGTGACGTAATAATTAATTGAAAATCCAACAATCAATAGCCCGTCATGATAACGCCGACAATTGAAAATCAAAGATTCAATTATTACTTATAAAAGAATTAAATTTTTTTTTTAAAACTAATTTTACAATCAAGAAAGACTGAGGTAATGAAATGCAATCACAAATTAGAAGCGATGAATAAAATGGAAAATCAATGAATCATTTAGTTTTTTACATTATAATTTATAATCGTAAGAAAATAAAATGATCTCTTACATTAAGCGATGACAAAAAAGTCTTAAACGTAATTTTTACAAAAAGCTAGTTAATGTACATAAATAATTTTTTTTTTATCAATATAATTATTTCGATATTCTTTAGAAAACTTTAATTGTATAATGGAATTTAATTACACACTAAACTCAATTAGCTAATTTACTTGCACGGTAGAAGATTGACTAGGTGATAAAAATAATATACAATATCAATAATGCTTTTTATCGCGATTACTTTGAACTCTAAGTGATGTGATGGGAAAAATTTACAATGCTGATTTTTATAAAGCTATCTTATCGTTTTATTTGTAAAATGATGTTCAAGGCTAATTTCATTGTTGGAAATTTCTTTTTGTAGAAAAAAAAAAAGTCAAATATTTATTAATTTTTCATATCATATTTGTTTTTGAAATATTCCAACTGATTGAAAGAACTTATTTATCAATTTATTAAATTAAATTAAATTAAAAATTTTTTTGTCATTAATTTATGAGACGGATTTTTCTACGTTGAATTTAACAATGAAAATAGTTAACTATTTATAAAAGATATATCTACTGAGAAGATAAATTATAAATTTGTTTATGTTAATAATTTTCTAACTTGAATAACAGTAGTTAAAATTTTCTTTACAATAATTATTTAAAAAAATCTTAATGAATATTAAGAACATTTAAATTGTTTAATAAAAAATTGTACTTAAAAATTTTCTTTCTTCTCTAAATAAACAATTGAACAAAAAGGTTTCATGATGAAAAAATAGCCTTGAAGTCAACTAAATAATTAATATAAATAAAATTTTGACAATATATTTAAATAAAATAATTATTTTCCATATAAAAAAAATAATAATAGTTGTTGTTTGATTAATTCAGTAGAATAAATTTTGATTGATGTATTTTTGTGTCCTCTTAAAAATAAGTAGGGTATTTTTAAAATAATTCGATGACGAACATCTCAGTGGTACACATCATTATTGTCAAGTGTATACTATACGTGTGGTGCATATTAACTTGAATAGTATATACGCGTGACACGTTAAACTGGAGGTGTTAAAAGAACCCTTACGACTTACTTGACGTACGTCTATTAAACAGTTAAAGAGTTTCATTGTGTATAATAACAATAATAGCTGCGACTGGGAAGATAACGCGATCAACGTATATTTATCGCGTGTTTATATATACACGCATAAACATGCGTTAGCTTATAGAATAAAAATTATTTATAAAAATACAAAAATTAATAATTACAGACAGTATAATAATTAAAGGTACAAATTTATCTTCGATCATACTTTTTATGTAATAATACAATTATGTACATTTTTTTTCTTAATTTAATGGCATCATTATTTATTTATTTATTTATTACAGTACTGACTATCTATTAAAAAAATCTTTTCATTTTTTAATAATATTTTGATTATTAAATAACAAATACCAAAATTACAATTTATACAAAAAAAAAAATTTTGATAATTAAAATACACTTTTATTGAAATTAATATACAGTACTGTATATTTAATAGTTCTTAAAATACTGGCCTAAATTGTTAAATATATAAAGTAAGAATCACAGTATAATATCCGACGTTTTTAGTACAAGGACTATTTTATAAGCTCGATATTGATTTATTTGCGTGCAAAAACTATTTTATTTATTGTTTATATGAAAAAGAGTGTATATAACTTTAAAAATTTTATAAAAACACTCGATTTGAATATCAAATTTTAAGTATCAATAATTATTATTTTATAAGTGGGCATATATATTTCAAAAGTACAAATGTTTATAATATTTTAAACTTATTAATACATTTCAATTTTGGTAATTTTTTAAATATTTTATTTATAATTTTTTTTTTTTTCATCTCTTAATTACATTAAATTAATTTTTTTCCAAATATAAATCCTTCAAGTTTTAAATTTGTACTTTTGATTAATTAACCCATATAAAATTTAACACTACGAATTAGCACCTGATTTAGATATCAATTTTTGAATAAACTGACATGTTTATTACTTCAAAATTTTACGGATTTTTAATCCTGATATTTAAAAATTAAGTAAATTTAATTATACTTATAATTACAATAAAATACTGTTGAAAAATTTTATAAAAAGGTGATTTTAAATTCCAGGCCACTGTTTAA
Source organism: Cotesia vestalis (assembly GCA_000956155.1). Taxonomy (NCBI): domain Eukaryota; kingdom Metazoa; phylum Arthropoda; class Insecta; order Hymenoptera; family Braconidae; genus Cotesia; species Cotesia vestalis. Next base: position 12,006 of record JZSA01001604.1, read on the forward strand.
TTTTGAAAATATTCTTAGGTCCCGAAAATTATGACTATTAATAATAATTTCAGGTACAAATAGTTTTGAGCCTGAATTATACAATAAAAACTCGACGTATATCTTTTCCATGTTATATAATGAAATTATAAAATATTTTAATTGAAGTATTAAGGCGAAAAAATAAGTGAAGTTACTTGCCGATTAATCTCCGACATCTGAATCTTTATCACCGATTTCGTAAAGAATATAGAAAGCGATACCTAACAATGCTGTTCCCAATAAATCACCAGCAGCCGTAAGATACGGGATCGCTGAGCTATCAGGATCCATGCCGCGTGACCACATCCAAACAACCATCAATTGAGCGAAGTATAAAAGTAAAATTACCTTAAAAAAAATATTTTCATATAAATTAATTTATAAGTAATAATTAATCAACTTTATTGACAGTCAATTTAACTTACTTGTAAAAGTGCCGCTAATAGATACACGACAATAAATGTCGCCGTAAAGGAAGTATGTCCTGCTCGTAGATAACTTATAGTATAACTAAATATTAAGTGACCAGGTATTACCATCATTAGTAAAATTCTGGCAATTCTTGAATGCCCACCTGAAATAATTTTTTTAAACAATTAGTTTAAACACATGTATTTTTATATATTTTTCATATATATATATACATTAGGGTGGTCCAAAAAAACCGACGATTTTTTTTTTTTGAGTCTCGAGTGAAAAAATGTTAGTTTTTGATGTTTTAAGAGCCCTCTCCGAAGGACAGCTCAAAAAAAAATTTTTAAGAGCTCGCTCCAAATTTTTCTAAATTTTAAAAATCGTCAAAAATCGAATTTTTTTTTTTCTCGTTACGGTATAATTTTATAGACCAAAAAAAAATAAGTTTCTGAAAATTTCGGTTTAAAATTTAAATTAAGGATAGAATAAAAAATAAAAATTTAAATTACCAGGAGATAAAAATGCATCAATAGGGCTAATACAAATTTTCAAAGGTTTTTCCACTTTTCCATTGTGTTGTTCTAGATGAAGAGATGTCGATATTCTTGATGCTTGGACAGCAACTAAATTTCCTCCAACTCCATTAATAACCAATTGAAAAACAGCTATGCCTTTGTAATTAGATATTGTAAAATCTAATATCAATCCGCCGATGCTAAAATTACAATAAAAAAAATTAATTGTGATAAAATAATTAATAAAATTGAAATATAAATGGTAGATGATTACCTGCTGATTAACATAGCTGAAATAACAGGACTCCAACCATAGTTAAGGACTTCTTTGGTAAAAGGATTCTTGGCAGCAATATATCCCCAAACGGGCGTCGCTAATAGACAGCAGACAATCATAGTGGGTGCAATCCATGGTTGATTGTCGATAGATCGATACAAAAGAGAAGCTACCCATGACAGTAACGCGAGTGTTGTCAAATCACCGAGTGATGCAGCAATTGGCGTGGCAACATTGTCAGGGTTAATGTTCATCCGTTTAGAGAGCAATATAACCGCGACCATTACAAGACCAAGCAGGAAACTGGCAACAGAAGCTGTGACAAGTGCACTGGCACACAATAATAGTCCATGGTGAATATTAAAGTGAGCCTCTGGTATCCATCCGAAGATCACTGCTGCCAAGGACGCCAATAAGCCAACCACCATCGACTGGCATTGGATCAACGCTAGATTACCAATTATTAACGTCCACTGCTGCTTCTCTGTGTCCATGTGACCCAGATTCGCGTGGGTAGACAGCCGAGAGGCCAGAGTCATTTCGAGGTTTCCTTTCAACCCCAATAATGCCGGTACCAGAATATACACCTCTGATACTACTTGATATACTGGCCAGTGCTGAAATTAATATTTATTTAATTCTTAAATTGGTGCTTCAGATAAGTGCTTTGGAGTTCATCAAAACAAACACTGGCATTTTAGTGTTTGATAATGATAATATTATCATATATGTAATAATACATGTAATCAAAAGTTAACAAAAGAGTAAATTGAATATTTCGTAAATTCCATAGTTAATGATAGAAAATATCGTGAAAGAAAAAAATAAAGATTTCGATAGCTTTTTTGCCTTTAAAAGTTCGAAAAAATTTTGGCTCTCATGTTTTTGAATAAAATTTTTTATTTTATATTTTTTTGATGTTTTTGATATATTTTTTTTGAAAACTACATGAAAAAACGAACAATTTAGAAAAAAAGTTGAATATCACAATTTGTTAAAATTGTGATAAATTTTTTTTTTTTTAATTGTTCATTTTTTGATTTATTTTTCAAAAAAAATTTTGTTCAAAAAAATGAAAATTAAAATGGTGGACTCCACTTGTAAATATTTGCCATGTACTTGAGTATCTAAAAATCATTTTTGAGTTGTAATTTTTTTTTTTTAATCATTGAAAAATAAATGTTGATATTTTTTTTAATCATTCAAAATTACGCAAATAAATTTTTTCTTCATTATTTATTTTAAGATTATTACCGGATATCCGTAATTCTCTTAATTGGATTTGAAATTAAAAATAAAAATTTATTTATTACTTATAAAAGTATAACATTTATTTTTAAACTCCAATAATTGATACTAAAATAATCATATCAACAAATTTATAAAGTGTTGCAAGTTAAAACAATAAATATTTAAAGACTAAGTAAACTTGCAGTTACTAAAAGAAAATAAATTACTCAGAAGATTTCGAAATTATTAACAAATTAGTTTTGTCTCCTTTGAAGTGTAATAAATAAGCGTTTAATTATACATACTTGGACGACATCAAGTAAAAGACTAGCTGCGACCATCCCGAATCCAGCAAGTAAAAAAGGAATAAACATCTGGACAGAAATAGTCCAAACATTTTCACTTTCTCTTTCAATCTCCGTACGCTTGGTTTTTATTCCATTTTTTTTGGATTCCTCAAAGCTAACACGTGGCTGCAAATTCAGCGGTGAAGAAGAAATAAGACGACTGGTATCTTGATCATCATCATCCGAATCTTCTGAATAAACGGTGAGCTCCGTCGTCACATCAGCAAGTGCTTTGCTAAGTGACTCTCCATGTCCAAAACCCACCATCTCTGCTCTAGGATTATTCTTGTCTTTAGTTTTTTTTCTGTATCGCAATGGAATTTTCTCTGGATCACAAGTTCCAAGCTTTGGATCGCTCATTCTCTTTGACAAGATACTTGTAAATCACCACAAAACACTGAAATTAAAAAAATTCTTAATTAGTATTACAGTTTTAAGCACTTAACTCAAGCAAATTCACTAATTATACTGATGAGGTGGTTTTGATGTCCATAAAATTATTATTATACTTGAAGATTATAAATATTAGTCAAGCAGGGGCTCAAAAACCAACTAACGTTAAGATAATATTAATGCACATAGTCTACTCTTAGAATAAGTGATGCCACTTGACCCCAAGTGCTAATCTCAGTTGAATTCATTTATAGAACAAGACGTTTACTCGCTTTAACTGTCTAACTATGCCAATTTTATTTTTCTCTTCAATTTTATTACCTATAAAAATTTTTTTATTAGCTGAACTAAAGATGTACTTCAATAATTGTTATTAGCAACTTTGCAGTCACTATGTGACTACCGTGACTTGTGAACTATAAATAAATAAAATTTTGCTTTATTAAATAATGACTTTTGTTAAATTGCATTGTACTTTTTTAACTATTGACGTTTTTAAAGATATAAGCTCATCCCGATGTTACACTAATCGAGACCTTTCATTTGAGTACCCACATCAATTTTTCATATATTTATATATATTATATATACACGGAAAGAACAAGATGACACTGGATATCATCCCAGATTATACTCAGTAGAATCTTGGATTATATAATTTTTTTAAAAATTGTGGTATTCAAATTTTTTCTTTTTTACTTTATAAATTTTTTTGAAAATTTGTAAAATTTGTGAAAATTGTGGTAATCAATTTTTTTTTAAATATATCAATAAAATCAAATATAAATTTTGTTTAAAAAAATAAAAATTAAAATGGTGACCCCACTTGAAAATATTTACCAAAAATTTTTCAACCCCAAATTATCAGAAAAATTGTGACAAATGATTTATATCGAAATAAATAAATCTATTATCAAAAAAATACAATTTTAAACAATTGTAAATAAATATATCTTGGTAATCTTCATATTTATACATTAAAAAATTTTTTTTCTGATTATGTATATTGTTTAGTAATTTGAATTATTGTTTGTAATTTGTAAAAGCACAAAAAATGCCGGGTGTCTCGATTTTTCTGTAAAATTCAACAATATTATGAATAAATAAATTTTTTGCTCAAATGAAAACTAAAAAAAAATAGAAAATTGTTTTTTTTATAAAGCTGTAGATTAAAAAGAAAATTGCTAGGTAATAAATATGAAAGGATGAATTTAATAAAACAAGTTTTTTAGAACCACTTACCATTTTCATGCTGTTCCCACATTATTTATCTAAACAATTAACAATAACAATAAATATAGTTAGTGTTGATTGTACAAATTACGGGGTTATAATTATGTACTGTTTTTAATTATTTAAAAAAAAAATAATATTTAGGTAATCTATGCTTTGTAGCATATTGTCAACTATGAAACGTAGTCTAGAGTCTAGAGATAAGATAAAAGTTGATTGTTTAAAATATATGTGCTGATAAAATATAACCTTAAAATAAAATTTACCTTTATTTAAAATTAGAGTAAATTCGACAGATATTCATTTAAAAATGACCAGTTACTTTTTTCAGGTGAAAAGATGACAATGTAATTTAATTGTTGTCGGTGATTGAGTAAATGGTGGTTAATATAAGGCTGAAAAATTAAATTGAATGTCAAAGTGATTAACCACACGTCAATGGAAACTAGCACCACTGATATGATAAATGTGCTCGCTGAGCGTTTGCGCTCTTACTGAACGGAAAATAAACAAAATAATATAATACTGCCGCAAGTTTGTTTCTTGAAGACGCGGGTGCTTATTTTGTTGTTAAATTAATGAAATTATTTAAAAATAATTAACGAAATAGAAAGCAAGAATGTCAGAGAACATGTCAGAGGCAAAAAAGTTTTAAAAACTTGATAATTAATAGATGATACTGAAATTGAGAGACATTTGATAATTTTAAGAATTGCTTTAACAAACAAATTATAGCAAGAAAATTTTAATTAAAAATTTCATCTTGAGAAGCTCTGAAAAATTATAAATGAGATTTTTATAAAAAATTTTCTATGCCTAGTTTATTTAAAAAAAAAATCAAAAAATTGTCAAGTGTCTGCTAACTTCAACCTCATAAAATCAAGTTACAATTTTTTTAATAGTTAAATTATTATAAAAAAATTTAATAACAAAAAATTATAAGTGCCAATTGATTTTTATAAAAATTGTCAGATATCTGATGATTTTAGTTTCATGATAATAATTCTAAAGTTAGCCGACGTTTTTAATTTTTTTACTTTTTTTTAATAATTAAATTGGAACAAAAAAATATTTTTTTTAAATTTCACTGAGAATTTTTAAAGTTTTTTACTAATTAAATTTTTTTTTATTTTTTTTTGTAATCATTTTTTCAATAAAAAAAATTCTAAAAATTTTTAGATGTTGGCTAACTTAATTTTTATTTCATGATATTATAATACTAAAATATCAACGAACGTCTGACAATTTTGTAGATTTTTATGATAATTATTAATTTAATCATATGTTTAATTATATAATTATTTAATTAATCTTAAAAAATCTAAATATTAAATTTTGAATAAAAGAAGAAATGTATAATTTATAATTATAAGAAGCTAAAAGAAAATAAAATAAAATGAAGAATATATACTTCATAATACAAAATCATTAATGCTGTTCACATATAAATATCTTTTGAAACTCAAAAAGAAAAACATTAGCTGTAATAAATAAGTCTAATTTTTTAAGTCATTAATCTATTCTAAGCCTATATTTTCTATTAACAGATCTATAAATAACGTAAGTTTGTATTTTACAGAAATAATGTACACCAGTTCAAAGTTTTACCGGCTCTTGTACTTCCTAGCTTTTAAAACCAAAAAAAAAAAAAAAAAAAAAAAAATTTTACCGTCTGAGAAGTATATGATTGACATTTACACATGTATGTATTCTCAAAATATACCAGTCGTCTCCCGTCCGAAATAACCTTTGTTCCCGTTTGGATCTCTTCAGAGGTTGCCTACAGACACGAGAATAATCCAAGCTTTTCACAAAACTATTAGTACTGCTGTGATCACTCTCACTGGGCATTTAAGCCGAGAGGTAACCACTCTTCAAGTTAGATAAATAAATAATTTAATCTTCACAAAATCTACCAATCAAGGTAATAAAAATCTACTTACCAAATTAATTAAAATTAAACCCTTTAAAATATTAAAATAATTTTTTGTTACATAACAGAGAAACAGAATGGGCCGCAATAAGAAGAAAAACAAGAAAATAAATTCCACTGAAGAAAACACAATTGCCGACAAAATAAAAAATGAATTAAATTTAAACAATGATAATAATAACAAATTATCATTATCACTGTCATCAGCGTCGGGTTCGCCGTCAGGAATTTCAATATTGGACATTTACGAACGATTAAATCTCCCGTTGAAGCCATCGGGAGTTGATTTGTCAGTTGACAGTGATGATGAAGAAACGCTTGAGTTTCACATCAGACCTCGTGTTTTTTACGTGTGCAATTTATGTTTGGTTTGTATGAACATCTGTACCACAGGTGTTAAGTGTAATAACTGTGGAATGGTTTTTTATTGCACGGAAAATCACCGAGAAGAAGATAAATCCAAGCACAGTGAACTTTGTTGCGCGTTATCGCGAGTCTGCAAAGGAATGGAAGGATTTTCATTGGCAAAAAGTCTTCCTCCTGATTTGTACCGGTCTTTTCGCATGAAAACAATAGACGTTGTTGAAAGATTGATCCGCAGGCGCCTAGATTTGTGGGAACGTGAGATATTGTTGTATCCAAAAATTTGAAGGTCGTGCAAAAAAATAGAAACTGATTTAACTTGCTGCTGTAATTGTGGAATAGATTTTTACTGCAGCAACCACAAAGACACGCATGACAAGTGGTGCAAAGACTTCCAGGTATTTAGAAAAATTTTGTGGATGCAGCATCAGCATGGTTACGTCGATCCTGATGTTCCGGTTGTCTTCTACAAGGAGCCTCATATTCTTCCGGATAATTTTGACCTGCTGATGTACCAGATGCACGACAACAGTCCGGTTTACAGGCGCATTGATTGCTACACTTATGCAAGCTTGTCTTACATTTCAACTGCACCTTTGACGGCTTTGTTTGCGATGCAGAGGTCTATCGATGGCTGGCAGTCGAAAGAAGAAATGGTTATCCATATAATCGGGGCTGAATTTCAGTTTGAGTGCGCGGCTTTAAGAGTCTGGGAAAAATTGTTCCTCCACTTTTTGCCCAAGTTGAAGAAATTACACCTCGAGTTCACGGGACCTGAGCTATATTTACCACCTCAATTGCCCTGTGAATTGTTGGGTAAAATAAAAATGTGCAGACGTTGCAAATTGGCGAAGCGAAAAATTTATATTTCTTTTAATGATCAAAAATTGTATCACAATACTGAAGACAAAAAACCTGCGGATCTAATTTGTCTCTTCAATCCGGGGCTTTATCGAGAGACTGGCTACGATGGCACGGACACTTGGCCATTGACTATTAAAAAATTCTGTCAAGCTAAAGTCCCAGTTGTTATCACTTCTTATACCGAGTTTGAAATCCCTCATGATATTCAGAGGATTAAATCAATTTGTGGAGTTAAAATTCTACTGGAGCCACAGAGAAATCCTTTTGCTGCTGTCAAACCTGATCGGAATTTTGTTAGTGATGATGTTGTGCCTTTGATGTATAAAAATTATTGTATAAGTATTGTTAAAGGATTATAATTAATTAAGTGTTATTGATTTTATACTTACAAATAACAATACGTTGTTTCCCGAAAAAAAAATTTTTTGGTACGCCCTTATGCAGACCCGATTTTGCATACAGCCATAAGAATAGCGGCGAAAGAACTATTAATTAATAATCTGTTTTACATTATTAGAATTGAGTGAAACTTGTGAATGTATAAAAAAGTTTTCTCTCTTGTATAATTTTTTCTGAAAAAAAAAAAATTTAATAAATAATTTTTATAGTTGAAGAGTTAATTATAATGTTAATTATTTTATTGTAAAAATTACAAAAATTTACACAACTGATTATTTAAAATATATGTTACTTGTGACCGCAACTATTTTACAGTACAGTTAGCACACCCTGTTTAAAACAAAGAATGCAATAGAGGTCACCAAATGCAATTTTATACCTAAAAATTATATGCAATATGTTTCAAAAATCTAATGTTATATTTAAATATTTTTTTTTAATCAGGGCAATAACGTAAGTTCTGAAAAATAAAGTCACAAAAAAAAATTAAACTAAATCTTAATTTCAAATAAATCATTTCTTAATACAATTTCAAGCGTATTAAATATCTGCCTAATTAAAAAAAAAAGCTAAGATTATTTACATTGTTTTCACAATTTAAATCTATTGTTACAACTATTAATTATCTATCGGTATAGTTTCTTCTTTAACGAAGAATTCAACAACTTCTTCTTCGACATTCTTAGTATCCGACTCAAGACTGTCAGTATCAACATAACAACGGAGATCCATACGACGTTTCTTCTGGCCCTTCCATTCCTCAATACGTTTCTCACGGTATTCATTAAATGCCTCCATAAGAGCACGTCGTTTATCAATAACTTCCTTAGAAGCTTTAGTCATACGCATCTTATCCTTGCTTTCGAATTGAGACGAGTACTTCTTGAGATTTTTCTTAATTTCCTTAATCTGGTCAGCAGTCAACAAAGTAGGCGGGCGAGGTCTCCAGAGTAGTTGATTGAATGCATTAAGATTCACGCGCTTGAGAATACGGCCTTGGAATGTCCAAATCCAGTAAGCGTTATCAACGCTTGTTTTCCAGCTTGATACAGCTGTGACAACATATCTGCCAGTGGGGTCCCACTCGATGTCAGAAACTTGATAATGATCAGTGGTGTTCATAATACTGAAGTCCTTAGTGTCAACAAATTCCAGAGCACCAGCCATAGAAGTCATTCCAGCTAAAACAATGAATTGTCCCGCGGGTGACCAGAACAAATGGTTGCAAGCTCTCTTTTCCAGCTTTTTGAGCAGAGCCGGCTGGTGTCCGCAACGTACTTCGTAGAAACTAACGCTGACATTCGGAACTTCACCGTGGATGATTGCAAACTTGGATCCAATCGGTTCCCAAGCGAATGCATGAATCGGCTCTTTCATCTCAACACTGTCGACAGGAATTTGTTTTTCACGCATATGGAAAATTTCAAAATTGTACGACATTCCAGTGTACTTTTGCTCAGTTTTCTCCTTCTTTTTGGAAAATCGATCAACTTTAACGCAAAGATAATCTCCGGATTTTTGCCAGAAAATTTTGCAGTCAGCGACGTTGAATAAGTTTTTGTTTCTCAATTCAGAACGGCTTGGTATTTCTAGAAGAGTTACACGCGCAGGAACATCTTTGTCCTCTGGTACCCAGTAAGCGATTACGTTGTCAGTCGGTGACCAGCTGAAGTCACGGATTGCGGGAGTCTTGATACTCTTCTTGTCCAAGAGACCAAATGACGGTGTTTCGTAGACACTGAGAATGTCTTCACCCATGCAAGCCAAGTACTTGTCATCGTGAGACCAACGGAAGATTGGCCAAGTGGACATACCGTCGGTGACGAATGAACGCTTCTCCTGTCCAGTGAGTATATCCCAGATGACAAGACGTTTAGCGTCAGCTCCACCATCCATTCGTGGTGAGAAAGTTACGATGTAACGTTCACGTGGTGAGAAATCAATGCATTCCACGCCTATCTGACTAAAACGAGCTAGTCGATCGAATTTAGCGCCTCCCCAGAGAGCGACTCCTTGAGAGTGGAACGTCGCCATGTAGGTTCCCAATGGTGACCACTTGAAGTAAGTTTCGGTCCACTGGGCACGTTCTTGAATAAGAGTCGGCTCCGGTGCTGAGTTCAGCCATACTTGGATTGACACTGCCGATCCATTGCCTGAAAGAACAGCAAACTGATCGTACGCATCTGGTTCGAGTAAGTTGTAATGCAAATCTTGAACAGCGTTGTACGGTTGGGGCGCTGGTGGCTCCCATTCTTCAGGGATTTTCTCGTATTTTTTGAAATCTGTGAAGTGGTTCACTTTAAAAGTGTGCAACTTGTCAATTTTATAATTGTTTCGAGCTTTAATAGCTGCTGCTGCACTCATTTTGTTGGTGTACTCCAAGAAAATGTACCTAGACAAATAATTAATAATTCAGTTTTAGGTTTCAAGTTTTTTTAGTAGATAAGATAAGTTGTTATACTTAATTTATTTGCACAATTGAAATTTTAAAACGTATTCTCTGATTATTTCAATTTTGACATGTTAATAACTAAAATTTATAATTATTTAATAATGAGTATAAAATTAGCAGAAAAATTATTTTAGAAAATTTTCAAATAATTTTAAATTTAATCATTACAAAAAAAAAAATATACAAAATTGCACAGAAGTTTATAACTATTTTTATATTATTATTTTAGCGATAAGTAAATTATTTGTGAGTTAAAAAAATTTTTTCGGATATCTATTAATAAAATTATGTTATTAAATGAAAAATAATTACCCTTTAGTAATTCCTTGTTCATTTTTAGGGTAGTGTTTGTTGACAATAGTTCCAAATTTAGAGAAAAGCTTGTTGATCAAGTTGTTGAATTTTTCAAAACGTTCTGGCTCAACTTGTGGCGTTCCATCAACAATAATAACTGACTCAATGCCATCAGTCTCCTGGGGTTTTTGTGCTAGTATGTCCGGTAATAAATCTGTTTAAAAATAAGAAACAAATTTTAGAACATAAATAGTTACAAAAAAATATTATGCAGATGCTGACAAACATACAATACTTAAGTTAGCCGGCGTTTGTAATTTTTTAATTAAATTAGAATAAAAAAAAATATTTTTTTAAAATTGCACTTACAATTTTTCAAGTTTTTTACAAATGAAAATTTTTTTAATTTTATTGTAATAATTTTTTCAGTAAAAAAAAATTCTAAAAATTTTTAGATGTCGGCTAACTTAATTGTCATGACAAACATGACTTTTTAACATCATATGATAAGTCAGGAAACGGTTAGTAGTTACTTTATCCCCGGCAAGCATAGTGACAATAAATAAAACGTGGCTAAGTACAGGTTATACCGCATGTACATACAATGCACTATGATATTTTCAATAATAGTAATTACTTTCATAACTATCTATAGAAAATTTTTAAAAATCAATTAATTTGATTGATAAGTAATAAACTATACCTTCATCATCAATATCATCAACAAAATCCTCAGGATCACTGAAGTCGGGCTGGGCATCATTGAAGTCCTTGTCGTTTGCTGAATCCTCAGGATTCAATTTCATTTTTGTTTCAACCGCCATTTTTAATCCACTCGTAATTTATTTTATATACTTCAATTTATATTTTTATCATAATATTTATCATAAAACAGAATGATTTTTGGAAACGAGTATTTAATTAGACACGTAGAGCAAGTAAGCCAAAATTACTCACACACATCCAAGCACGTCCAAGTTCGAGGTTCGAGAGCTCGACTTGGCGTCGATTCTCCCACTCCCATTTATAATTTTCAAGCATCTGCGCATTCTACTCTCCAATAACGAAACCACTGATTTACTGATTAGTGGCGCCCTCTTTTAAAATTTTAGCTGTCACTTTACAATTTTTAAAATTTTCTTTAATAACTAAATTATGGCAAAAAAAAATTATTAAAAAAATGGACTTTTAGAAATTTTAATAAATTAAAAATGCAATTTTATAATACTGAAGTTTGCGGTCAGCTGTCAATTTTAAAAATTTTTTTTAACAAATTAATTACAATAAAAAAATGCTTCTAAAAATTTTCATTTGTAATTTTTATTAATTTTCACGTGTGAAACTTTTTAATTAATTTTTTTTTTAATAATTTAATTGCTATAAAATTCAAAAAAAAATTTTAATATCTGTCAACTTCAGTGTTATGCAATTTTTTAAAAATAATTTTTTAGAGCAAAACTTTTTTTTAAAGAAATTTAAAAAATTGTCAAGTGACAGCTAAGTTTAATGTTATACTGTAACACTAAAATTAGCCGAAATTTATTAATTTATTACTTCTTGTTAAATAAAATTTACCAAAAAGTCAACAGTTTTTACTAAAGTAATTTAAATATGAGCTTAGAGCACCTAATAGTAAATTTTCATTGGAAAGAAGAAATCAATTTTTCTTGCTTCAGACAATAAAAAATTTTACAAAATAATTTTTTTCTGCTTTATGAATTTATACAAAAGTTCATAAAAAAATTATAATAATAATTAGGTTTTATTTGTAAGTAAGCTGCCCAATTTTAAAACGTAGTAACTGCAAAATTTTTATACCTGATTTTTTTCAGTATTGCTGCATTTCTTAGAACTTTTCGACCTTAATTTCAAGTAATTTTTCTTAAAAATCAAATTTTTTATCAATTTAGCATTTTTTAATAAGAAAAATTTTAAAAAATCTTAAAATTGTCAGTTACTGTGTTTTGAAATTGGGCAGCCGAAGTAAAAAAAATAACATGTTCCTCGAATAGAAAATTAATATGTTTATTAAAAATAGTTGATTCTTAATCATAATAAAAAAAAATGTAGATTGTTCCAAGTATAATTATACACACATTTATAAGTGGCTTTGACACAAGACCCAAGACTATCTCTTACTTTCTCGGTATCTTTTTCCTCTGTCAGACACTCAGAGAGGGTTTTAAAATCACCCGGCCGACATCGCACCGTAGAGGTTTTACCCTTCGGAAAGACGAGCACATAATCCCTTTGACACATTTCATGCAACAATGACTTACGTCAAGATATTTCTCGTTGTTTAAAAGCTGCTTTATCGTTAAAGCCATCAGATTATTATCAAAATACACCTCTATAAAATCGGGTTATATATTTATTCGCGTTTCCATTTAATCATATTCATTCTTATCATGTCTTACGTAAGTTCCTTGCACATAAATATGGAATATTACATAGAGGGAAAGCATGAGAATTATTAAAAATAAAAATAAAATTTTTTGTTGAAATAAAATCTAAGTATTTATTTTTTATCA
>JZSA01001605.1:0-19413 GCA_000956155.1 Cotesia vestalis
CAAGCCCAGAAAAAAAAAAAAAAAAAAAAACAGAGCAATTAATTAAAACGTAAAAAAAAAGTATACAAATGTAACTAAATGAATTCTCTTTCACTTTAAAAAGAGCAAAATTCGATTCTATTGAACGCGTTGGTATGATAATGTAATAAAATAAATGGAGGCACTGGTTGACAGTGATAATACAGCCCTCGCTTTTCATCTGCGCACATTTACCTCTTCGTATTCTACATCTACTTCGATCAGTGATGTGTGCTAGTATTTGCGTATTTGTGTAGATCCATATAAATGAACCCCTACTAGTAGGTACTATAACTATCCTTATTTATCACGATTTAACGATTCGCATTTGCTCGTTATTCTGTACGCGGATATACCCAGGTATTATCCATGGAGGGCTGGGTGTGTGTTGGTTTGACTGGGAGCCTGGGTTAAAACGGGAGTCGGAAAACCAGCGGCTAGGAAGGGATTTATGGAGTAAGAGAGCGAGAGAGCTTACTTCGAAAAGCGAAATACAACAAACCCCGACTCGACGCCATTGCTGAATCGTTGCTCCTACAGCTTCTGCCTCTTCCTCTTGCTACTGTATTATATAGGGTGGCTGTGGTGACCCTTTCCGCGAAATCCCTTCATCGGGAATTTTGTTCTGTGACCAGAGTGAGAGCGAAAAAAGCCCCAGATAAAGTTAACAATAAAAAAGGTAAAAATAAAAGTTGACACAGAAGCATCACTGGGAGATACGCTTTTCAATTTTTATTTTTTTTTTTTTTTTTTTTATCTTTTATACTTCTATCGCGGTACTTTTTACTCTTATATCTGGAATATGTACTTTCAGGGGGTTTAGAAGCTTCGTGGGAGGTCGAAAACTCCGCCTCCGTACCGCAAAATCGAGTCAATACTACCCGACCATCCCACTTGCTTTTATGCTCACTTCCATCGACCACCACCTACACATTTTCCTTCCATGCTCGCATTACCCATTTATCCATCCAAATTCTGTCTTCATTACACCACTTATTGCTTATTATAACAACAGAAAAGTAATAAAAATAAAAAAATAAAATACTATTTTTTTTACCGAAGTTTTAAAATTTATCAACCGATTTTTGATCATTGATTTCAAGTTTTCAAGTACAATTAAGGTAACGGTGGGTAATAAGGCCTAGCTAAGGGAGATTTTGAAAATAATCGAAAAAATTGCATTTAATTATTGCAATGTATCATTAATTTTTAAATTAATACATTAGCCATGTATTTTATTACAAAATTATTAAAAAATTGAAAAAAGTATTATTAGCAAACACAAAAATTTATTTTTTTTTTTTCTGTAATTTTTTAGTCTAAAAGCAAAAAAAATCAGACTAAACTTAAAAAATATTTTATCAAATAACTATAAAAAATTAATTTAATAAAAAATGACCGAAAAAAAACTCTTGAAAAAGTTTGACAAATTAAGCAGCCTGCCTAAAGTCTCATCGATAAACTGAGTATAATGTATTAGACATTAAATACGCGTGCATCATATCACCGGGGATTGGTAGGACAAGATGCCATATGTGACAGCCCCGTAGGGCAAAGTCAAGGATTATGTTTGATAAATACAAATATTTATTCTAAGTAAATTACCATAAGTCAAACAAACATAAAACTATTTTAGTGTAAATATTTGGTATTTAAATAAATAAATTTGGAATGTACTTGTTATATTTTATTACATTTACGTAATTATAACATTGTCGCGTAGTAACGATCCAATTTTATTGAATGTATATATATGTATATTATATACAACGACAATTATATCACAACATAAATTTCAAAAGACTTGGATTAATTTTCCTTCAAATACTATGATTCTTATATAATAGTATTTAATTATATCATATTCATTTATAAATGAGAATATTACGATTCAAGATGAATCAATTTTACTCTACTCTCTAATAGCACAATAAATAAATATGTTCTATATTAATATTAAACTAGATATAGTATTGCATTTATGTACAGCATCGTGATCTAGTAATTTTATATCATTGTAATTGAATGTATTTATAATTATATTATATTATATCCCTAATTATACTTTATTTATAATTTTAATTGTAATAATAATTAAAAAAAAGCCTCGTTAACTTAAATTATCTATCGTTAATAATAATAATTTTTTTTTATTATACATTTATACGAGTATGAGGCCAGATTTTCATAGAAAATGAATTAGGCTATTCAATGATTATGAGATTAGATATTTTACGTAAAAACATTAGCTTCAATTAATCAATCAGTTTTGTGGTAACTATAATCATTAATTTTTATACATGTCACACAAAACTTTTTCCATTCATGTGTTTCCGATAGTTCGGTGGAAGTAAATAAGCTCAACTCGCGATGCTGGTATGCTTCTCAGCAGTGATAGCATCAACAAAAGTCTTCCGAATCTTTCAGGTCTACCGGGTTGCTGAGCACGCGCATGTTGTCCTAACATTACTTGTGCTTGGTCTTGAAGATTTTCTATTTGACTTGAATCTTTCAGTCCTCGGGTTTCTATTTTATCAAAATATTCAATTAACATTTATTATTTTTTAAAACTAATCATTAAAAATAATAAAAATTTTTAAATAAAATTTCGGTAATTATTTAAAAGTGGGGTCCACAATTTTAATTTTAATTTTTTTGAACGAAATTTTTTTTTGAAAATTTTGATATATATTTTTTTTTGAAAATACATAAAAAAATGAATAATTTAAAAAAAAAAGTTGATTTTCAAAATTTTAATAAATTTATAAATTTTTTTTTTAATTGTAATTTTCAACTTTTTTTTTAAATTGTTCATTTTTTTATGAACTTTTGGAAAAAAAAAATGAATCAAAAAAGATAAAATAAAAATTTTATCTAAAAACATGAGAGCCAAAATTTTTTTCCAATTTTTGAAGGCAAAAAAGCTATCGAAATCTTTATTTTTTTCTTTCACAATATTGTAGTGTAAAAATGGATATTTACTTCTCGCTATTTGGCTTTATGCCTTGGCATTAAAATTCAATAAATAAATAAATAAAATATTTTGTATTATAAATGCGCCGTAAAAAAAAGCAGAATAAAAAATGTTAATTTTTCACCTAAATATGGCCAAAAATAGGATGGACCCCACTTGTAAATAATTACCAAAATTTCTTAATTCATCAACAATTAAAAATTAAAAATGAATATTAATAATTAAATAGTTACCGGGTCTAAAGAGAACAATAGCTTTCATACAAGCAAACTCGGCAGGATCAACCATTATATTTTTGTATCTCTGCAATGTATCGTGAAGATGTCGAATATCAGCGGCTACTTGACTAGGCTTGTCTTCGTTGGGCAAGTGCATTCCTGAGTGCGAATGATTGTGTGGCGATAGAGTAAGCGCGGTTAATTCCGCGGCATTGAAGAGTGAAGATGATTCGAGAGGTAGACACCATTGCACGGCATTGAGAAGAAACAACTCAGACCAGGCTTCTTCGAGGAGTATTACTTGGTCGCGAAATGGCAAGCTGGCGAACGAAGGCAGGTTTTTGGCCCATTTTACAGCCATAAATAATAATCTTGCACTAGTTTCGTAAACTGTTTCTGCGCTTGCTGGAGAGTAGAGCGATGTCATCACGGGAGGCAATTGGGAACAAAGATTCCTCTGGGCAGTGAGTGGTTCTTCGTTGGTCACATCTATACTGTCTTCTGATGCGTTTCCTATTTTTATTGATTAAATTTTATTTTACTGGGAATTTTTTTTATATAAAATTGTGTAATATAAAAAATTGATTCAATTCATTTTTTTTTTTGGCGCGTCTTGAATTTTTATATAGTCTTCATTAGGTTCATAAAAAACCATGACAATTATCAAGAATATTATGTTTAAATCCGAAAGATTCACTGATAGAAAAGTTAACTTGGTTCAAATAAAAAAAAATACCTTTTTGAAGAAATTAATTATCTTGAATCAAGAAAAAAAATTCAAACTAAAAAAAAATTTATTTTAATTGAGAATAATTTTTTGGATCAAGAATTTTTTCTTAATTTAAGAAGATCCACGCGAAGTAGTCAAATTTTAAAAATTTCCTGAAAATTTATAAATTCAATCTACGTAGCCTAATAATTAATAAAAAAAATTAAAAATTTAATTTCCGAGATATTTAATGAAATAATTGAGTTTGAAAATTGTAATTTTTACATCTAGGTAAATGGAGATGCCATCAGCCGTGTACTTTTTTTCAAGTCTTGCATTTGACTTGGCAACACCGCTTGCGCGGTTACTCGGCGCATAAGTAATCGCGGGTTTTTAAATGCTAGAAGATCTTAGTAAATTTCTTCTTCTTTTTCTTCTAGACTTACAGTCGTAGTTTTGATGAACCTGACGAAGGCTAACTAAATAATCGTAGCGTCGTCAATTAAAGATCAATATAATAATCCATTTAATTGTTTAATTACTTTATATCAATTTTTTATGTAACTGATTATACTTGGAAGAAATTGTTATTGATATTGTTTAATTACCATCGGGGTCGTCGCGTTGGGGTAGGGGTGTTGGTACAGGTGGTGGATTCGCAGTCGTCGTTGGGGCTATTGCTGATAATGGCATCGGTGCTCCATATCTGGCCATCGCTAATGATACTGGTGGTCTGTAAAATAGAAAAATAAAAATTTAGATTAAATCAATTCTTTAAATAATTTTTCATAAAATTATTATTTCTTCTTTGATTTTTTCCCCTATGATCTTCATCGTTAATAGGTTATATCATTTAAATAAAATAACTCAAAAAAAATCGATAGTATTTTGTTTTGATGACTTAATTGCCGCATAAAATCGCGTGACGCATTACACATGTCATTATTTGATTAACAATAATTTTTTTTATAATTATTTTACATATGTATTGTGTTTTTTCTTGGCTGTACAAGTGGTTCCACCAAACAATAATATTTAATAACCGCAAATGACGTCTCCCAGCCACTCACCCAGAAGAATAATAAACAAGGTTATAAATATAACTTCAAAAAAATCAAAATATCATCGGAACTAGCGGGTTGCGTTATCAGAAGATGACGGCACTACCACCAAAAGGACAAAATTTTTCGGCCTGTTATATCGAGTTATGTAAGCAGCACCGAGTGCGCCCCCTGCCAATTATCTGTCTTTCATTACCTCATAGATTAGACTTCACGACCGACCGCGTAAAAATGGACGACTGGATTCCGATCTTAAATTCTCTCTCACTTGACCGTTCCCTCAAGTCCGTCAGCGTCCGGAACAAGTACCACCTACGTAAGCCACTAGAAGAACTAAATTCCGAAGGTAAAGTTCGCGCAGCAAATTCAACCGGGATCAAAAAAACTCCAGCAGTTCTTACGCGATATTTGCTCGAGTGTCTCAGCCACAGTGTGGCGCAGTGCATAAGAAATTCCACGGCCTTAACCTGACTGGAACTCGAAGGAGTTCCCCTGCCCACTGATTGTCTTGCCGCATTGTGTGTAGGGCTTGCAAGCACGGTAACTCTTGAATATTTGTCTCTAGAACGCTGCTACATCGGCGACAACAGCTGCGCAATGATTTGCCGAACAATCGCTGATGTCCAGAGCATCAGATCGCTCAATTTGAGCCACTGCGATCTGAGTTCCGGCGCCGGGCCAGCGCTGGCTTCTGCTTTGAGTCGTCAAAAGTTGGTTCTGTATCATGAAACTTGGAAGAACTCACTGAGATATCGGCAACCAAATCTTGACGTGATGCCGGGATTACGACGCCTGACACTCAATGGAAATCCGTCGTTAGGCGACTTGGCAGTTGCCCAAGTTATCGACGCGATCACAGACAGTTTGTGGCTGAAAGCTCTGGATTTACAGAGCTGCGGATTGACTGACGCTATTGGTAATAAAATGCTTGATTTGCTTGATCATAATAAAACATTGCAAGTTATTGATGTTAGATCTAATTGTCTTCTGAGCCAAGATATTGTAAGGGACATTGAAAACCGGCTGGATCGCAATAACAAGGGCTGCAATCGCGAGTACAGGTTCTTGGCTATCAAGGAAAGCCACCATAAAAAAGTAACTGGGGACAAAAAGGAAAAGAATGATGAGAATAATGTTAAAATAAGGCCGAAGACTTTGATCAGAAGCAAACGCGCTGTTAAGGCGAGGTTCAATCGGGTGGTTAGCAAGCCTGTCACGAGGTCGCTACCGATTATCAAGAAAAATTCTGCGCAGGAGAAGAATATGGAGGTCAAGCAGGAGAAAGTAAAGCAAAGGTTACACCTAGATCTGAACTCACACATCAGGCCAACTGCGTGCCAGGTTGAGGAGGTTGATGACGAGTAACAAAGTGTCTTGATGCAGCTTTCAGAGGCGAAGGCTAAAATTAACAAACTGGAGATGCAGCTGGAAAAGGAACGGACTTGCAGGCACGTTATTCAGCGCTTGTGGTCTTTGAGCAAAGTTGTCCAGAAGGAAAAGTCTGAGGAACAAGCCAGGGAGGCTGAAGTTAAGCCCCAAGTAGATCTGCTGATCAAGAAGATAAAATCCGAGAAGATTTATCGCGAACAGAAGTCGCCTAGCAAGATGACTAAGTCGGAAAATGATATCAATATTTATATGCCGATCCAGGAGCCGATTCCGGTGGAGAAGAATATTGGGGATCATCTTAACAATTCACTGATGATAAGCTTGCCTTGTTCGTCTTCTTCTTCTTCTTCTGGTTCATCGGCGTCTTCGACGGCTTCTTCCTCGTATGAGAAAAATTATCGGAAGAAAGGGTTGAAAACTCCGTCGTCGGCCTGCGAGCGCGCAAGAGCGATTTTCGCAGAGATTATAAAGAGCGATGTGGCTTTAAACTTGGATACCAACACGAGCTAACACTTTGGCGGCTTATCCATCAATCAATGTGTATTTTTATCAAGAGTAAAACATCGAGCAAAAGAGTATAATAATAGCCAATAATGTGAGTAAGAACGGTCAAAGACAAAGAGTTTTAAATTATAACCGAGTGTGGAAGTTTAAGACTCGGTGCTGGATTTTAGTACTGTTATAAATATATCATTCTTGTAGATTTTATATGTAAGAGAAAAAAATTAATTTGTAAAATGTTTAATGATTTATTATTTTGATACTCAACTCTGTATTACGTGATTCAATATATACCGCTGATGCTTTATATGTCATCATACATCCACAGCTTTATATGTCATTATTATGTTATATAGATATTGATATTTATGTTTATAGATGTAGATGTGTTGTATATAATTGTCGGCTCGACATTGATTTTGAGTTACTAACGGTTCAAAAGGCATTACCTGAAGTATTTGAACGGTCAAGTAGTCAAAGGTAATTTTTCATGATAGATCACGCTCGACGTGGCAAGCAACTCGTGTTGTTCGCGATGTTGAAGATAACGCTGCCAAGATCAAACGTGCTAACGGCATCCTCTCTGCTGTGTCTATATTATATTACTTGTTGTTTATGCTTTTCCTGTTACTCTACACTCTAGTCTGTTTCATCACCGGGTTTGCCATTACTATTTTTATGTTAAAAGATTTTTTCAACCGCTTTTTGCTACTTACGTCCGATCAAATAAAATGTTGGGGTACTTATTTATGTTGTGATGTATATAAGTTAATTTTATGCAAATAGTACACAGAAAAAAAATTACTTGAATTAAGTAAATAATTTTGAAGAACTTCATCTTCTTGATTTGAGTAGAAAAATTCTTAAACTAAGAAAATTTTCTTGATTTAATTAAATTTTTCTTGATTCAAGAATTTTTCGTCTTGATTCAAGTTAATTTTTTTTTCTGTGTAGTGGTTTGTACACAAAAAAAAATTTACTTGAATCAAGAAATTATTTTGAAGAACTTTATATTCTTCTTGATCAAAGAAGAAAAATTCTTAAACTAAAAAATTTGTATGGCTTTAAGTGAATTTAAATTGATTCAAAAATTCTTCGTCTTGATTCAAGACAGTGAAAATCTTCAAAATTATTTTCTTGGTTCAAGAATTTTTCTTTTAATTCAAGCTAATTTTTTTTTCAATGTTCATGTAGTTTATAATTAATAATTTGTTTGTTTATCTTGGTTCATTAAAATATTAATATTGTTTGTAATTGATGCTTACCCAAAAACTCCAACAGCAACGGCAGCTTCCCTCAGCGCTCGTTCCTGATCCATCTCGACTAAAGCTTCAGGTCTTATGGTTGCCGTGTTCCTGGGCTGCCTTTCATTTTGCACGGCTGCAACAATCCAACGAGTTTCCTCTTGATTATTCATCATCAGGCAATCCTTCCATGCAGCGCGAGTTAGTTGTATCGCTGCAGGACGACATGTCCAAATAATAATTCATGAGGGAGAATAATGGATTCACGCGATGATTTTAAGGTACAAGGTTTTTAATTGGGGTATGTTTGAAACTTTTTTGGGGTTTGTTAAGGAATTATTACCCGGGTAAATTAACCGGTGGTAAAATAACCGGGAAATATTTTGGCGGTATAATTTCTCAAGTATAAATTAAGTTTAATTCTGATGGGAACGAAATATTTAAAAAATCCTAAAAATTTTAAGAGACATCAGATCTTTTTGTAATTTTGAAAGATACTCCCAAAAAAAAAACGGGAATAGTATCAATTTTTATTTTAAAAAAATCAATTCTAGAATAGAGAAAAAATTTCCTTAACACAAAAAAAAACATATGCAATGTTATAAAAATTAATTTGATTCAAAAGAGAAATTCTTGAATGAAGAATATTATTTTGAAGAGCTTAATTATCTTGAATCGAGTAAAAAAATCCTTAAATTAATTAAATAAAATTTACTAAAACAAAAAAAAATTTCTTAGTTCCAGAGTTTTTCTTTTGAATCAAGTTATTTTTTATATCAGTGTGAAAACAATAATTATCTTGAGCGAAAAAAATTCTATTGCTTTAAATATTTCACTTGGGACAAGATTCTTTTGATCTGTATAATATACTTTAAATAATCCAAAGAAACTTTGAAAATTTTTACCATGAAATTTTTTATAAATTGTAAATAAACTGGCTAGTTAAATAAAAATAACCATTAGTAAAATCGAATAAGAGATAACTCGTGAGAAAGACAGCACTAGCGAGTGAAACTAAATGTCTCGAGTGAACTACCTTAAAAGAAACTTTAATTTTCTATTCGAAGAAATATTTCAACGCTAAATCACAGTTTAATCTAATTATATAATAAAACAGATTATCATCTTTATACGGTAAATTAAATAGAGCACCAATAATAATCAAGAAGAATAACTCAATTCTTTAGTAAATAAACAATATAAATATATATAAATTTTCAGCAAATTAAATTTTGGCTTGAAAGTGGCATGTCCATGACCGAAGGATTTAATTTATGAAATTTATTACCCATCATCCTGCAATCTCTAACTGACTGCGTTTTCTCAGAGTCTGTCTGAGCCTTATTGTCTTCCGCCGTCGGACCCTTGCCATGTCAATTTTACGTAACGCAATTATATCAGACAGTATCTGGATTTGACAGCATCAATATGACGAGCGTACCAGCTTCACAACTGTTAGAGTTATCTAACTTTCATATTAACTTGTTAAACTCAAAACCATGAATTATTAAAATTTCCATAAAAAATAACAAAATAAAACGTTATCTGATGTCATTAAAACACACAAAGTAAAGTAAAGTAAAGTAAAAAAAAACATCTGGAGAAAAATTTCCACCTGTCAGCTCTTAGTTTACTTTTTAAAGCAACCCTCACACCCGATTCCAGTGAATCCGTGCATGTGTGTAGTCTCTCACTCATGTTAGCAGTCCTGGAGGTGGACGGTGCGACCAAAGAGATAAACGTCCCGTCAGTAGGCTCTCATTTGCATGAACCCGGCGGGTGGTAGCACCGAAATGCACGCGGGTTTCTCTTGTCGCACTTGCTACCACACATGAGCATGTATATAGAGCTATAGAGATACAGATATATAGAGAAGATGTGGTGTCCTGCGTCAGCAACCACCAATACAACAACGAACCCTGTTGGCTGTCGTACTCTGCTTAGCTCGTCGTTTGGTTGTCCTGCATACGTTTATTTCCTCCAATTAACCCTTCAGGCATCGAGCCACGTGACCGTTACGTTACTAACGACCGTACCAGTGTTTATGGAGCGAATAGCGCGTCATGGTGAACCAACTAACGCTGCTACTAAGTCATACTACCTACTACATCATATGCATTATAACCATAGTAATAATAATAATAATAATAATAATAATAATAATAATAATAATAATAATAATAATAATACAAGTAGTTTACTCTCTGTATACTGTGTCATTATTTTGTCTATGTATTTTAGATGAGATACGAGAGATCCCAGTGCAGTTATGTACATTGATCAGCGCTACGATGTGCATGTTGTATTAAATGCACAGTATACACTGTTATGTTCAGCACATGAGTCATATTACACGGTAAGTGATTACTGTAAGCACTCAACTGGATATACTCCTGGTATGTGTAATTTTCATCGTGTTATGGTTCAATTAAATTATCTACGAGTATCAGAGAAAATTATTTTTTCGATAAGCCTTTTTTCATTATTATTATTTTGTTAGATTGGAAATTATAAGTAATTACTTTGTGCACGGAAATAACAAGATGATACTGAATATCATCCCAGATTATACTCAGTGATATCTGTGGTGAAAAAAAATTTCAGATAGTAGCTAAAAAAAATCCAGATTATACTATGTGATATCTGGATTATACTCATTATAATCCAGATTATGCTCATTATAATCCAGATTATACTCATTATAACCCAGATTATACTAGCTACTATCTGGAATTTTTTTTCACTCAGTATAATCTAGGATGATATCCAGTGTAATCTTGTTCTTACCGTGTGGGGGCTGATTATATTTTTGACAAATTTTTTTATTATTTATTGAGGTTGATTTTATTTTATTTTCCAGGCAAAAAAAATTTCTTCTCAAAATCATTTCTGTTTGTAAAATTACCAAATTGATTGCAATATTCAATTTTTTTTTTTACCATAAAAATTTAATATTACAAATATTATTTTAATTACAACTCTACTTAAATCTTGGGACGGTCAAAAATAATTTTGTAAAAATAATGTTAAGAAGTAAAATAAAAAATTTTTTTAGATTGTTCAACTAAAAATAAACTAATAATCATTATATATTATTTATTATTTTTTGTTATTATCGTTATAATATATGCGGGTCATCTATATGGGGGTTTAATGGAAGAAATTTGATTCAAAAGTGATAGATTGGTACTGTGAGAGATTGTCGTCGAGAATAAAGGCAATAAAAAAGTTTCCAGATATTTAGGGGCTGGATAAGAAAGAAAATGGGAAATTTAGCGATTGTATGTTATTGGTTTTGGTAGATGAATAAAGGGATATCAGGTGTTACGAAGAACAAAAAGTATTAAGAGTTGGATCGAAAACTTACGCCAAACTTCTCTATTCTGTTCTGCCTTTGAGTTAATTTACGTCATACAGACTTTTAAATTATTTTTTTATCATTAAAAAATAAAATATTTTAAAATATTAATGTACATATTTGTTGTTGTTAAATAAAAAAAATTTGTTATTATTAATTTAAATGACTTACCATCTTTGTTCATCCCCATGGCCATGCACTTTTTGAGACGGCAAGCTTGACATTGGTTGCGGTGAGCCTTGTCGACGATGCATCTGCCGGTTCCTGCTTGGCACCTGGAATTAAACGGAACAATTTCAAATTATTAAAAAAGAATTGCTTGTATTGATTCAAAGGAGAATAAACGGGGGATAGAAGAAAATTTTCTGGTGGTCATTTGGTTCTCTCGAGACAGTCTGAAGTGCACTTACTCCTAAATCGGGTGTACGAGGAAAATGGCGTTAAATTTGATTTACTTTCATTGTTAGGACTAATTCCGTTATCCCCGATCGCGAGTAGATGGCATCGTCAAAGTTGCTACGCCGAGGGGTTCTGCACGTAGTCTTCTTATCCCTTAGTAATCCCAGTGAATTCTGAGGCTCGAAAAGAGCCTCACGACTCTCGAGTAATGACAATAAACCTTTTTTGCTTTTTTAAAGTCTCTTGTATAAATACCTTCACGTTAAAGTGAGGATATCAATCAAAATATATTGACTAAAATTTATAATAGAACTCTGAAAATGAAGGAAGAGTTAAAAAATAAAATTTTGAAAAATTATATGGAAGAAGCGGTCAATTTAAAAAAATAAACAGCAAAAATCTGTTTATTTTTTAGTTAATTTGATTTAATAACCAGTCAAACGATTAATTATTGATAATTATTGACTTTAATTTATCAAAAAGTTAACAAATCTTTTTTGCGTCACTTGAGGAAATCTTTCTTCTGAATGATATGTCAATAATATTTTGACATTAAAAATTAATGTAAATGACTTTTAGGTTTATTTTTCTGGACTTAGAATCAGTCAATCAATTAAAATTAATTTATTTAACTGTGATAAATTTATAAAAAAAAGATTCATTTAATTATAAAAGCTAATTGTAATGGAAAAAAAAAATTATATTCATAAATTTTTATGTCGTTATTTGAGGGATTTTCTGTGAAAGAAAAAAATGGTCACCTCTACTGTGAACGACAACAAAATTGAATATTTAAAAAATCATAGAGTATAGTAAGGCCTATGGATTTAGCATGCTTACTCAAGTAATTAACTTATTGATTAAATTTGATATTTTTCATTTAATGACAATTATCCCTTAGCTCGGTCTTATTATTCACCTGCACCTTTTTACAGAAATTTTTTCTTAATTCATGAATATTTTGTCTTAATTTCAAATCACATGACCATATTTAACATTTAAAAATAAAAAAATGAATAAATAAATTTACCCATTAAAAATAAAATAAATAAATATATGCTTCTACACAGAAAGAAAGAAAGTCTTGGGTCAAGCGTAAATTTTCTTAAATCAAGAAAATCTTAAGGAAGATTGAAAATTTTTTGAATGAAGTTAAAATTTCTTGAACGAAGTTAAATTTTTTTAAGCCTAGAAAATTTTTTCTTGCTCCAAAATAACTTCGATCTTCCTTATAATTTTCTTGGCTCAAGAAATTTTTTTTTTCTGTGTATCTTTTTTTTTCCTCTATACATCCAAAAATAACTTGACTGTAAATTAGAAGCACATCTATTAATAGTAGATAATAAAATAGTTATAAAAAGCAATGAATAAGAAGAGCTATTAGCGAGATTTGAATACCCGTCAGTCACGTAAAAAGACAGAATATGTGTAAACGACAGGAGGCTTGTTGCATATCAGTCAGTCAGTAGTCACGCAGTGAGTTAGTATCTTGTCCTGAGGGCTAGGAGCGACCGCTGCAGTGAATACACACACGCGTAACAGGAACGTGTGGCAACGGCAGGGGTCACACACAAATTGATTTGCGTTCACACCCCACTGGAGAAGACTGCTCGTCCTTGTGCCCTTTTTGGATTCACCCTTCAGAACCACATCATACATTTATTTACGTATCTTTCACTTTCCAATTCAATATACACTTTCCATATCTCTGCGCTCGGTTTATCCATGGTTTATTATACAAATTTACATTGTTTGTTGTTTTGTCGAGTCGCACCTCGTAATCGAACGTACAAAGCCTCGATAAAATAATTACTACCCTTATTATTGTTTTACATTATCATTATAAATTACTGCTTTTATTAATTTATTAATAGAATTGCAATGGATCATGTCCGATGGATATTTAATTGCATCTGGCTCTGGTGGATGCCGGGATCTTCAGACTTTTATTTACGCGGTAATCCCGCAATTGTGGGCGCACTGTGGGACGCATCTGTCACAAAGTATAAGGCGTTAGTGGTATAATTCCATATATATACATATATATATAGATGGATGAGAGGATAATGCGAGTATAGAGAGAAAGAGAGATAGAAAGTCGAATGAGTTCTATACTTGAACTAAAACCCTCGCGGAATAATTGGTTATCTGTGCGAAGGCTCTTCAGCTTTGATCGCATTACAATCGTTTCAACTATCTCACGGCCATCTGATGATACACAAAAAAACTCAAGTTAAGATATATAGCTTAAAAAATTTCATCATCACAGACTTTTGTTTGACTTTAATTTATTGAAATTTTTTTTTAAATTAATATACTTGAACATTGCGAGTAAGTAATTACAATTTTTTGACTTTAATATAATTTTTATCTACTCTAAGAAAAAAAAAAAAATATCTTGATTCAAAAGAAAAATTCTTAAACCACACGGAAAAAAGAAAAAGGGAAAAATTACGGTATATAATGTAATAACGTGGCGCTTCATGTAAAAAATTGGAAAAATTACAGTTTCAGATTGTAATTATTACAGATTTTGTAAGAATTAACAAACATTTTTTAGTTCAAGGATTGTTTAAAATCAAAAGAATAAAATTAATTTCTGAGTTCAAGAATTTCTTTCTTGAATCAAGTTAATTTTTTTTTCAGAGTATTAAAAAATATTCAAAAAAAATTAAATTTATAATTTTTTTTAATTTTTATCCATGAATTATTTTTTTATGATTCATTTGTTTGAAAAATACTAAAATGATCAGACGTTTGGTAATATCAGTATCGCAATAATAATAATAATAATTTAATTTACGAATTTAGTTAAATCACCATCAGCTCAAGCAGTTTCATTAAAAATTCATAATGCAATATGTAATATATAATCTAAAGCTTTGAGTCATATTGACTTTGATAATAATTATTTATCCATGTAATGATCTCATTAATTTAATTTATACATTACATACTTTTTTTATGTATAACAAAATTTAAAATATATTCTATTTGAAATTTACAAATAATTTAAAATTTACATTACCATTTTTTTAGAAAATTTAAATTTTAATGATAAAAAGAATTAATCTTACATTTTTGAATTTTCGATGTTTTATTGAGAATTTAAATCTAGAATTTTTTTAAATTATTTCTTGAAATTTTTTAAATTAAAATATTTCCACCACATTGGAGATAAATTATTTTTTCAGTATATCTTTGTAAAAAAATGATAAATTTACTATTTTAAAATAGAGTTATGAGAAACTCTGGAATAATACATTTCAAAAAAATTTTACATTCTTTTTTATGATTCATAAGTTACAAATTTTGTCAAAATTATATATTGAAATTGTAATTTTTTTCAATTTTTTTCTCAGAGCGCTAAGCGATAAAAATTCAACTGCGCTTTTTTCCGAGTTATCAGATCTCCAAAAAATGAACAAATCATAACTCAAAAAATTAAAAAATGAACAGTAAAATTATATAAAAATGAATGATGAATCTTTTGCAAAAAATAAAACATCTGAATCCAAGTCACGATCAAGTGACAGCTATTTTTCAATCGGTTTATCTGACAGGTCAATATTGCGTGTGTGTATTTTTCAACAATGGGATGATGGAAAAAAATAGTAGTCAAGAGAAAATAAAATCTAAAATGTGAAAAAAAATTTATACAGTACCGAGCATAGAATAAAAGCAACAACAAGTGATTTTGGCCCTGACAAGAATTGGATGGAGATGGATGGCAGGTCTCTGGGGGCAGTGTAATAGTTTCACCCGTGCCGGCAGTCTACAGTTATATATATGCAGAGCTTTACTTACACATATATTACAATACACATGTGTAGTTGAGTATGTAGTTGAGCCTGAAGTAAAGGAACATAATGTTATGTGGGGATGGCTGGTATTGTCATGCCTACTGATATTATGTGTATAATAGGTTAGTAGATCCAAGATGAGCCTACTCGACCTGGACACATTTAATGCACACATGGCACGCTACGCATATTATTATAATATATCAATTGCTGGTATAACTTTCAACGCGTCGACGAGCCGTGTACACTTGTCCTTTGCTCCTGGGTCTGGGGGAAAAAGGAAAGGATCACCTAGCAAATGTTTACTACTCTCGGGTTAGGTTAAAAAATACATTTTGTGGGTATTAGCGACGATGGGGATCGCCGACGGGGCCCTGCTCTTGTACATGATACGGTTTACTTGATAGTCTACGGCCAAGGGATGGATTTATAATAGAATCATTTATAATATTTCACGGCTGTTGAGTTTTATATTGTAATCTCAGTAATATTAGCTATCTTGGGAATAATTATTCTGATATTCATTCTAATTTATCAAATTTGTTATTTTTTTTAATACACATATTTTTAATTTTTGATGATTAAAAAAAAATTTTTTTATTATAAATCTCAATCAATTTTTAAATAAAAAAGTATGATAATTCCTTAGATGGGGGCTCCATTTTTTTTTACTATAAAAAATTTTCAAATAAACTTATATGTTTTTTTTCAATTTTATTCGATGCGACAGATTCGTGAGTATAACTTGGAAAAAAAGTTTTTCGATTATATTATTCAATTTTAAAATCAAAAAAAATAATACTTGTCTTATTTTTCATTGAAATTTTTTTGACATTACTGTGTACAGTGCAATACTATTTTTTTTTTTCTTAAAGAGTAGGAACGTAAAAATATGTAAATTTTTTAAAAATTTTTAATTTTAGTATTAGGACATATTTTTTTCTGAAATTTATTTTTTTCAATTCATAAATTGATATTTGAAAAGTATTAGTGAAAAACAAGACAATTAAGTATTTTTTTGATTATTAAACTGCAAAAATAATATAAATCTTGAATTTTTTTAAGCTTTTAAAAGAAAATAAAAAAAAATGACAATAACTTAATTTTTCTATTTTTTACAGTCGAAAAATGACGAAGCTTTACATTTAAAAAATTACCAAAAATAAAAATAAAAGAAAACAGACTCTAAATTGAAAATTTCTTTAAAGGAACAAAGGGTTACTTGGATGAAAAAAAAATGTTGTTTTGAAGTAAAAAGAAATTTTTTTGGTCATATTAAAATTTGAAATCCTCGGAATAATATTATTCAGTTTAAAATTTAGCAATATTGACACAGTAAAAAGTCATACTTTGCTTAATGTATCATCATTTTCAATAAAAAAAAATAAAATCTTTCATCATTATTTCCAAATTTATAAAAATTACACAATCTCCAGATAATAAAAAAGTTTATAATGAATTAATTAACTTTAATATTATATTATATAATTTGTTTGATGCCAATTCATTCCGCCACCAAAAATCTGAAGAGTTTTTCAACTTTCCATACTTCTAAAAACATATTTTTGTAAATTATTTGAATAAATGTAACAATTTAAATATTTTTCGATTCTTAATAAATTTAATTCGACTTATTCTCTTTTTATTTGTATTTGTATTCAATTTTATTTTTTCAGTTACTCCGATTTCTTATATTTGTATTTTTTAACAAACATACTTTTTTTATACTCGATCCATCATTTTGTTATATTATTTACCAATTAATCAAACTACTCCAAAATACTCGATATCAAAACACAAATAAGAAATTATAAAACTTGTGTAATTTGGATTATTTTGCAATATTTTATTTTTACTTAATTCGGTATTTATATCCAGCCTTGAAAGCACACGTGCTTTGATTTTTAAAAATATTTGAACATAAAATTAAGAACCCGCACAGGAGAATAAGAATCAAAAATTGACTCACATTAAATATTACATCAATCCTCAAATAAAAAATATCACAAGTTCTAAATTTAACGCAAAGCAAAGATTAATTAGTGACTAATAATAAATTATTAATGCCTAATGAATAAAAAAAAATAAAGATTTACAAACCGGTAGATTAATTTTCTCCGAACACTCCGCTTGAAAAATCCGCTGCAGCCATTGCAAGCAAGAATTCCGTAGTGTTTCCCAGAGCTAGTGTCTCCGCAAACGACACAGATGAGTCCCAAACTTCTCGACGGCTTGTTATTATGTTGGGACTGCTGGAGTTGATGCGGTGATTGCTGCAATTGCTGAGACTGCTGATGCTGGGAATGCTGGTGTTGATGTTGCTGGACCTGGAGCAAGTGCGGATGTCCGTTTGACAACGCGGACATGTACGGCGATCGAGCCAGCGGGAATTCCGACGGCAACGGGCGGCACAGCGGAACAGGACAATCTTGGACCGAACGCGAAGCGTAAGGATCATGGCTTGATGTTGATTCAGTAGCTCCCAGCGGGCTATAACGCTCTGGAAGGCCTGGAGAAATTATACTGGATTCTCCAGAATCTGAAATCAAAAAATTAATTAATTTAATTGTTAATTTTTTTATTTTTTTGTACACAAAAAATTCCTTGTTGAAAAAAAAAAAATTTCTGACCCAAGATAAAATAAAAAAAAATTTTAATTAATATTTAAAAATAAAAAAAAAAATTTTCTTAGCTTCAAAAAAATTTCCAAATAATTTTATGTTCAAAAAATTTTTCATGATTATAATAAACTTTTTTTTTTTACTGAGTTGTAAAATGATTAAGTCAAAAAATATTTTACTTAGAAATAACTAATATCAATTAATCATTGACAATTATTCAATTATTTATAAGATAATAAAAAATTTTTATTATGAATTATGATGATTAATAATTGTTATTTTTTTTATTAATATTATTTTTTAAAATTACTTATTTAGTTATTACAGACAGACGAAATAAATAATAACGGAATTCAATAAATGTTTAGCATACAAGTATCATATGTATATAGGTATATAATTCGAATGAAGTTTATTATGATTATTGATATATCATACGCCAGACTTTACACAAATGTCGTGCTGATACGCGAAAGAGCAGTGACCGAGTAAAGGTATTAGTACATAAAATTAATGTAACGCATCTTAATATGTGTAATGCGTAATGTGTATTGAACACAATACAACAAAGTACCACACAATAATAAATTAAAATATATAGGTATAATGTAATAAAGCATCGTCTACACATTGCCGGAGTATGTACGTATACGACTGCTAAAATAATTTAAAATTATTAAAAGTATTTGTACAATTGTCATCCTGACGACAGCTAAATAAATTTTGTTTTTATCTTTAATATTATTGTTTGATGTTTAAATTAATAACATCAAACAAATGTTACTGACCACGGTTCAACTGGAATATTCTATTTATTCGTCATTTTATTGTAATTAATGTGTATTATAAATTTTATTATTCTTGTTTTTTAGAGTGCTTAAATTTACCAGAAAGTTTTAAAGCCCGGGATTTATATTTGCACTCGATTGAACAAACAGTATTTTCTTTTACGGAATTTGAATCTCTTTAAAGACAGCATTTTATTTTATTTGTATTTTTTTTTTGGTCCGGGTCTTGTTCTTGTTCTTGTTATTTATTTTTTTCATTCAAGAAGCTTAGAGGGATACTGAGGTTCTTTGGTCCTTGGTAAACAGAATTTACATCGAGAAATGAGTTTT